>APFE030070174.1:0-13641 GCA_000404065.3 Pinus taeda | reverse complement strand
ATTGGCATAGAGATTCATAGAGAGAGATCATGAGGGATATTTTGATTGTCTTAAAATGTGTACATTAATAAGGTTCTAGAAATCTTTCCCACGAAGGACTGTTCACCTAGTGTGGCATCCATTGTTAAAGGTGATGATTTTTGTCTTAATAAATGTCTAAAAAAATATTTGGAATGGGAAGAATGAAGTCCATTTCATATGCATTTGCATCGGAAGTCTAATGTATGCTTAGGTCTATACAAGAATAGATATTTGATTTTCAGTTGGAATGGTAGGCCGATATCAAGGTACACCATGAATTGATCATGGAAGGACCACAAAGAAATTTATGTCATACATGCAAGGTAAAAAATACTAAATGCTCACATACAAATATCAGACCATTTGGAAGTGATTGGGTATTTAGACTCAAATTATGTAGGATGTCTTGAATCTAGGAAGTTTAAATCAAGATATATCTTCCTACTTGTAGAAGGTTCCATCTCATGGGGAAAAACGAAATAGAATTTTATACGTCTTCTATTATGGCTGCAAAGTATATATAACATTTTATGAGGCTAGCTCAATTTTTTTATGGTTATGGAATTTCATCAGAAGGCTTAGAGTTGTAGACTCCATCTTTAGGCCATTAAGTTTACTTTGAGAATTTCACTATAGCTCACTTTGCTAGCAACAATAAGAATAGTAGCTCAAACTAACACATTGAAATAAAGTACCTTCAATTGTTGAATAACATGTTCAAAATCATTAGGTGACTATTGAGAAAATCAACAATCAGTTAATGATTGTGGATCCAATGATGAAAGGGTTACCACCTATGTTGTATGGAGAACATGTGGAGCATATGAGGCACATTAACTTGTTTCATGCTTGGTTTCTTATGCACATTTGAGACACCATTTAGTTTGATAATTGCAATTATGTTTTCATTGATTCCTAGTATATTTGCCTACTCAGATGTGTACACATAAAGGAATAATGAATGAAGGATTGTCCATTGAGACAATAAATTTGGACCTTGAATGGAAATGTTTTTACACACTCATAAATAACTATGCTACAGAAAGTGTATTTTTAAAGGGAATCAATGCTATTGTAATATATGAAAGGTAGTATTCATCTAATAGATTATTTATTGTCATGATTCATTCATTGAAACTCTTTCTTGAGAAACTAGAAAGGGAGGATAATCATTTAAAAAAAACTAAGTTTGTGGCAATTTGGACTAAGTGGGAGAATGTTAGAAATGTTTCTTATTGCGGTCCAAAATGCCACAACCCCATATATGTGGTTATGTAACTTCCCATGAGGTGTTGGTTATGGCTAGAAATAACCACCCCACTAGCACCAATTTAGTTGATGATTTTTGATGGAAATATTTACAAACACAGGTGGATTAGAAGGCTAATTTAGTTTTAACAAAAAATAAAATTCTTCCATGTTTCACTATTGGAACAAATGAAATGTCTATGTAATAATGCATCTCATTTCTTCTATGTAATCATAAGAAGCTCTCTAGTGCAAAACAACCTTTTCATGCATGTATCATAACTTAATGTAAGACTTTTCTTGTAATAGTTATGGTATGTATTTGTGTTTATAGGTATTAAAGGAATGAAATACTTCGTTATATTTAGTAAAAATATTAATGAAAATGTATTTCTTTATGCTTTCATGACAGTTTCTTGATTGAAAGCTATTCTCCAACTAAGTAAAAATTATCCTTTAAGTGTGTGCGTTTATTAGAATAGTACTAATATTTCTTATAAAGGCTCATGTTGTTCACTTTGATTTATGAAGTAATTTTATACACATCATATTTGCATGTTTCACAAAGCTAACCTACTTTCAAATCTCAAGAGTAATTTTGATTTCTCTCATATGTTATTGTTTCCTGCCAAGGAAAATCATAAACTCAACTTAATGGCAACTGGGGCATCATACGTGATGGGACTCCCATACCAACGATGTAGAGTCTAATTAAGAATTTATACCAGGGAGATCCCCTGATGTTGGTAGACTTCCAATATCGTCAACATAACTCTAGAGATTTCTCGTCAACCTATGTTTTTTTAATAGCAATTTCTTTACAGTCTTTATAAAGTACAACTTTTGTTTATGCTAAATATTTAGACTACAACACCTTCCAAAATTTTCTTTCAAGCTTATATTAACCATCCCCGCACAGTGCAAACACTAAATACGAAGGAATGATATGATTTTGATATTGACACAACTACCCCACAAGGTGCAAACACTAAATTAAGAAGGACATTGACATGACTTGTAAAGAATAAGGCTACTATAGTGGCTAGTTTTTGGTTAGGGAAGAAATGTTTGTTATCGAGATCTAAGTCATTGAAATTTTATTATGAAATTAATAAGCTTCTCAAATTTTTATGAATCTTAAAAGGTGTAGGGAAAAATATATAGGAATTTGAGGTAATAAGAGTGAAAATTTAGATTAACAAAATATAATTTGGTCTAGATTTGGAATGTTGCTTTTTAGTTGAATGTGAATGTGATGTTTCAAGTGAACGTTCATTTAACATTGTTGAAGGCATCAAGAAAAGTGTTGATAAAGTCAGTAACAAGTTTAGATCCAAGAAAATCAAATGTGATAAGGTCTATGTAGAAAGGTTTGATGGAAAATATAGCTTGGACTTCCTTCCTCCTTACACAAAATTCAAGATCCTTATTTGCAAAAGGTTGAGTGTGCATTGACATTTTTTGTTCCAATTAACCATGTTTACAAAAATAAGTTTGGTTAAAGTTTAAATGTATTCAACTTGTATTGTTCATAGTTATATTAAGAGTAAGTTAGTTCTTTTGTCAACAATATACTCTAGAAAGTATAAACATGAACACTTCAATGATGTAGATTATTTTTTAATAAAAATCATTTTTTTTCTTTGAAAACAACTAGTAATTTCCATTGGTGTGCTAGATACTTCAAAAAGTTATGGCATTAACACATCATTCTTATTAGTTATTTTAAATGGAAATATCGTTTGTATAATTACAAAATTATTATGAAATTTAATCCAAACTATTTGGTTTGTATTGATATTTTAGTTTCATGAAAATATAGTATTTAGAAAATTTGGCGAAAAAAAAGAAGTGATAAATTCATTTTCATATTTGAAAAATACCTAACTTAACATTTTCAAAATTTTGGAGCATATATGATAAAATTCCATCACATTTTATAATAATATTCTATCATCCATTAATTTGGTTTATCTTAGGTGGTTCGTAGAAATGATTGTTGTCTGCTAAACATAAGTTCAATTCCTGCAAGTGACATTATGATATTTATCGTTAACTCTAAGAAATTCCTAGAGGACCAAAACATGTATATTCCTCATCAAATATACATATATTTCCCATGCAAAAAAATTATCCATATCATTGCTTTGTATATATATGTTATGAAATACATCCTTTGCTTGTCAATGAAGATACACTACAAAAAGAATGTGTTTCTCAAATTTTAAATAATGAAATATTACGTTAGCATAAATCCATCTTTAATTTGTATCTTTAAACACCTAGAGGAATAAAAAGAACTTGAGTATCGACCTTTTGTCACTTAAACTATCTAGGATTGGGATGGATTTATGCTATTTCATCTATTATTTAGGCCAACTCTCTTTCTTTAGATTAGGATTTCAATGTCAATTATTTTCACATTTTGACTTATGTGCATACAATACACACAACTCATGCAACCAAACTTAGATGCAAAAAATGATATGTGAAAAAACTAAAAGTGCACAATGAATTCTAATCTTGTTTCCATTGTGGTTTACATGCTACGTCACCATATCTGAATCATTAAGAGGTATTTTCATTGTAAATCCAAATGGCTCATGATGATCATCATTAGTTTCATTATTGATTTTATCACAATCAATGTCAAGATCATCTTTATATTATAATAGATTTGGGACAAGCTTGAAGCATACAAAATAAGATTTGGATGAGCCTTTACCTTCAAATCCAAATGAAAATTATTTTTTTTTCTGGATAAAGACTAAATCTATTAATAAAGGAAAAAAATATAGTATCAAGCCTGGAAACAGGCAGAGCCAAGAGAAACAAGAACATAGGCAGACGGAAAGGATGGGCAATCCACCTCGGCTCCTAGAAGTGAAGAGAAGAGAGAAGAACACAACAGGAAGTAACTAGAAGAACCGGAGAACAAAACAAAGCATATGAATATACCCAACATGGGAGGGATCAACTATGCAGAATTTTTTCCCTTTCTTTTTACCAACTTTGACCCATTCAGAAGGGCATTGCTGAACTGGCGTGATTTTCAAAATGAGCTGGGTTGATTGAGAGATTTCCTTATCTGAATCTGAGGTGGAGGATTCATGATTCCTTTTCTGGGAGCTTGGCTGGACAGAAAAATCCTCAGGGTCAGCCGAGGGCGGATCCTGCGCTGTCTTGGTCTCCATTTCTTCCTCATTCTCCTCCTCTTCATCCGAGCTGAAATCAAAATCATCCATGGGGGGAGGGTCATGAGGCTTCCAACTTTTGGATTTCTGCTTAGGGTTGGCTTTCTTTTTTGGGACAGGCTTCAAGGGACAAGAGCTCTGAAGGGGCCCTGTGAGATGGCAGTTGCGGCAGCGGAAAGCTGTATTCTCGTAATCCAAGTACTGAGTCCAATGAAAGTCTCCAATTTTGAGATTGATCTTGTCCGGAAGTCCTTTGCTGATGTCTATTTCTGCACATATTCTGGCAAAGGTGTATAGGCCTTTTTCCCCTCTAGAAATATCTGTGTCTAGGTAGCGGCCTAGAGAGTTGTCGATCCCTTGGAATACTGCAAAGTGCCAAAGATGAGCTGGGAGATTAGGAAGTCTGACCCAGATTCGGAGCTTGGTGATGATTGCCGTAGATGGATCGAAGTCCGGGAACCAGAGGGTGAGGAATAAACCTGCTGAGCCCCAAAACCAAGGCCCTGATTTTAGAGCTTTTTGGTAGTCCTCCTCAAAAGCAAACACCGTTATGAAAAAGCCCTTTGAGCATAATAAAACCTTGCAATTGTTGGTCCAGTAAGAGTGGATCCACTGGTAGAGATCTGCTGTCCGTGGCCATAGCCCATTGAACCTGCAAATAATGCCATGCTCAACAAACTGTTGGGTTTGCTCATCCAGTGTTGGATGCACTATTTCAATGGAGGGAGTCTCCTCAAGTTTGTCCACTAGAAAAGGTTTAGGAACCTGAACTGGTGGGACTGTCTTTTCCTGCCTCGGTGTATGGACAGCATCGTTGTATGAGAATGCCTTGGCTGAGGAAAGACGTCCTACCGCTCCCCCTCTCAATCGAAGGGAAGGATAATGGGAGGCATTTCTTTTAATGTTGTAGAAAGAAAGGGGGTAGAGATCCTCTAGTTGTTTACCTTCGTGGAGAAGTCGTTGAGCTGCAGAGGGAATTCCCAGCTTAAATTCCAGCGCATGCGTGAGGTCCCTCACGAGATCCTGAGAGCCTACCCAATGTAGCAGAGTTTTACCTGAGAGGAGCTTGATCTGGATCTGAAACGAGGCATTCCAAGACGTTTCATCTCGCTCAGGCATTTCGTCAAACAGTTCAGGCGCTAAGTCCAAACGTCTGAGTTTCGCAAAGCCCACCTTCATAGTATTCCAGGAGAATACATTTTGTGCAATCAGTTCTTGAATCACCTCGCGCGCACCTTCGCTCCTCACAGGAATGGTGGCCAATGACTTCTTTGACCATCCTTCAGGCACTGGAAGCTCCACGATATTTGCAATAGCAGAGGCCTGCTCCGCTTCATCCAGGGCGGAGCTCAAATCCTGGACTTCTTCTACTGTGCTCTCCATGATTTCCTGATAGGCCACACAAAACTGAGATTCGCGGCTAGGCAATGCAGCTAGATCTATCACAAACAGAGGTCTGGGCAGCGATGCCCAGGGCTTGGGAACCCTCGCGTAATCATTCTCCAGCACGATGCTGTTGGATTACAAGATTTCGATGTGTTTGAGGGGAATATTACGCACATACAGAGAGTTCTCCGGTCCGCCATGGCCATCGAAAACACCAATGAAAGTGCCGAAGGGAGAAATCGAAACCAGGCTTTGGTCCTCCATCAGTCGCCTCGCCCAAGTATAAATGAAAATTATTATGAATATAAACACGATCTTTCAATTTTCCAAAAAATAACTTGCTTATTTTCATGTAATTAATATCATTGATGTTGTTTAAGTTTCTTTTACACGAACATCTACATGATCCCTAGTTCGAGACAGAAGTTGCAAATTCTGCAATTCAAGTGTTTCTACTAAAAAATCCATGAAAATCATAGATTAATGGTGGTTTTATACTCCTTGATTTCAATTATTTCAAATATCCATTCTTGAAACTCATGCTATTATATTCTCTCTAACCACACAACTACATCTAGATTTAACCCTTAACTTCTCTTTTATTATTTCTTTTTAACCCAAATGATCTGAATTCCAAATAAATTCTTGTTCCATGCAAAGGGTTATGCATCATCCTATATATTGTTAGTTTCTATAACTCCATCCAAATGATTAACATGCCAATAATTTTTTATACCCTGAAAATTATTTTTACTAAAAACCTAGAAAAAAAAGAGATTTGAAATCTACTATCAATTAACACAATTGAGCTTCTAACAAATCATACTCCAAAATAACAATAAATCCAAGCACATAAAATTTACATAGCTTTTACCTTTTAAAACCTCGGTGTGGGGAAAAACTAGCAAAGTGGGATTTTATTAGGCTTTCAAGAATAAATTAGGAAAATATTACAACAATAGCTCCAGATAATTTATAGCTAATAAAAACATAGAAAAAAATCCTTCTCCTCTGAACAATATTGCCTATAAAATGGCCTCTCCCTCTGTAGCGTATAACCTCTTTCTCTTTAGCTAACATGGTCTATGACACAACCTCTCTTCCAACAGAGAACTCAACCCTAAAGACTCAAACTCTCTCTCTTGTGAACTCAACTTAGGCAAAACCTTCTCTTCAATAGATGATAGTCTGGAAACGACCCCTTTCTCTCTGCTAACTTGGTCCCTTACCCTTAGTTTCCCAATGTTCCTTCTTATCACCCAAATCGACTATCTTCTGTCTCACTTAATGTGATATCCCAGTCATGTCCTTCATCCACTCATTCAAACAATTTATATTTTCTCTCATAACCCTATTTCCACCTTGAAATATTAAAAAAAAAGGTCAAAGGAAAAGAATGATCTTATCACTTCTTTTTATCTAATCAAAAAAATAAATATTAATTTCCAAAGTTATATACTTTATAAATATAAGTTACAAAGCCAATAGTAACTAATTAAATTAATTATCATGTTTTTCCTAAGTTTAAACTTAGAAAAGATAAATTGTTGAAGTAAGTAATTACTAAGGTATATTTTGCATGCCTAGACACAAGGTTTATGTAGATACACCTCTACAAGTTACAATTTTAACACTCCCTCTTAGTGAGCATGGTGTTTTGCACCATCCCAAAGTTTTCCCTCAAGAAGAAGAAATTTCCTTTCATTAAGGCCTTTGTGAGGAGGTCTGCAATGGGTTCATCTGTAGGTACATATCATATCTTCACCTTGCCTTTCTACACATAGTCCTAGATGAAGTGATATATGATCTCTATATGTTTTTATTTGTCATGAAACAATGGATTTTATAAGAGTTTGATGTTTCTCTAATTATCACAATGTATCATGGTCAACTCCAACTTCTTATTAAACAACTGCATGAGTAACTTCCAAAACCAAATTTCCTTACATGATGCCAAACTTGTTTACATGTACTCAAAATCAATAGAGCTCAGTGCAAATACTATTTTTTGTTGAACCAATAAACATCTTGAGACCTCAAATTGAAACAATAGCATGAAATACCTTTCTTTTCAGTTGTGTTTCCTACCCATTACGCATTTTAATAACCCACTAGCTTCACTCCATCTCCTTGGACATAACTCAAACCATACTCCACCATACCATACAGATACCTAAATGTGTGTTTTGTTACCACCCAATGCACTCGCTTTGGCTCAACCATAAATTGACTAAGTGTATTCACATCAAAATATATATATGATATAGTGTTAACCAAATACATAAGAAATCCAATTAACTTCCTATATAAGGTGGGTTCCACTGCCTCTAACTTGGAAGCATGAATTTTCTTCTAGTTGGTGTTAGAAAGATGATGTCATTGATGTCAAAAGGGTTTTCGTTGGGTGAAAAATAATAATGGCGTAATAGGTGGTTGCAAGAAGATTAGTGAACATGCATTTTATGTGCATTATATTCATACCAATTTTTACCTCAGATATTCAACGCAAATGCTCTTAAGGACTACTCAAATGGATAGATATCGAAAAATATTTTCCAACAATATATGGAAGTAAAAATATCCAATGGATTTGAAAGTTCTTAACATTTAAAGATCAAATATGGCTCCAAGCCTTAAGGTTCCTTAAAAGCCTTTTATTTTCTTATAAATTCCCTTGTCAATAATTTTTGGAAGCTCAGGAGGGACTACCTTATTACATGAGATATGAGAATAGTCCCCGTTGATTACTGTAAACATTCATGTATCAACCCTTTTCTAAATTGTGAATTATGTTGAAATTTTGAGATCCTAAGACTAAGAGACAAGAATAGTCCCCATTAATTTCTTTCAACATTTCCATATCAGGCCCTTTTAAATGGCATTCCTTTTCGAATTCCATAGACCTCAATACCAAGATGGGAACTTTACATCTCAATATTCATGCAACATATTCATGTCTCGACCCTTTTTTAATAGTGCATTGGGTTGTGGCAACCTAAGGTCCTAGGACAGACACAAATATTTTCACGTTAATAACCATTTAACGTAAAAAACCAAGGACCTTAGACTTAAATTTTATATAAGGATTTTTAAGAAAATACAATTACATGGCCCCCTCACCTTCATACAAACTACATGGCATGAAGACACATGAAACAATTTTGTTGGTTGATGGAGACAACTTGGACCAATCACCAAAAGATAGGTAGAAAAATGAGAAGACAACATGTAGCATGATGTATTCTCAAGATGATGTCAACACAGGGTGGTATGTAAGTCTAGGTGGATGACATGTGGCATGAAGATTCAACATTTTCATGTGGCCAAGTGGGTCAACTATTGATGACACATGGCAGTGGGTGTCGCAGGGATAATATTTCTCACCTCGGTGGTTTTGGAAATGGAACATGAAGGAAATTTTCGATGGATGAGGCCGATATAGAAACATTATATTCATATGATGATCCATCAATGCATCAAAAGGAGCACCCAAGGAACATTTTGTGAAGGATTTATGTGGAGAATATGACAAGGACTTTGTGGCTTGTTTAGAACTTGAGCCTTAAGGATTGATAATAAGAATTATGGACATTGATAAGTGCAAGGTAATTTAAAAGACCAATCGATAGTCTTGATTTGGTGTTTAGCCTGCAGTTCATAGAAGTCATGGCTTAAGGCATAAGGGACTTACGAGACTAGTCCACATTCATGATTTAGTAGAGCTCGTTATACTTGGATGCCATATTTAGTAGCTCACTAAATCTATTTGAAGATTTAACCATAGCTGTCTGGAATTACTGGATTTAGTGAAGAATATGGTGGATTTAGCTAAATTTGGAAATTCAATAAATCTAGAAGCTCTATGAAACCTTGATATCTTCTAGAATTCATTGTAAACAACAGTTGAACTCAAAATAAACTCTAGAACAACATGTAAGTCTTAATATGAATTTTTCACATGGAAGACTCAAATAAACACAATTCAAACATCAAGACAACCACAAGATAAAGAACAAAATAAAGAAAATAAAGATAAACAATAAATTTAGCAGCTTACATTTATTTATAAGTAGCAGTGGTATGAATATAATGCATTTTCATCAAAGGTTAGAGAATTATATTATATCAGTTTCGAGGGTGTTTTCATCTTGATTTTGTAGCAGAGAATTAATTGGTCATCAAGGTGAATTGGAATTGGTGTCTGAGGTGGTTGGTGTATGTGAATGCATTGGTGAATAAAATGAGTAATTGATTGGAATCGGAGGTGTGAGACAAAGAAAGAGAATTGTTTTATTAGGGAAAGCCTTCATGATATGAGTATGAAAATTATATGAAGGATATATCAATAGGGTTGTGTAAGTCGATGATTTCACAATAAGGAATTGGATCTCCCTTTCAGTAACAACTGATAATTTGGGGAGTAGGAGATTCCTTTAGGTTGTAGATTGAGAAACAAGTTAGATCTTGCAATATTTTGAGGGTTGGAGCCTACAATATTGATGTAATACAAGTTATAGCTTAAATATTGCATCATAATATTAAAAAAAATGGTGGTTTTCCCAGTTGGGTTTCCAAGTTACATTATTGTGTCTTGATTCATGAATTGGTGTGCTTGTGCTTATTCTTCAAGTATTATTTATCTTGATAAAAAATTATTAAATTCTCAAATAATGATTCACCTCCCCTCTCAGTATTGTCTTGGTCTCTAAGAGGATTCTCAATTGTGCACGAATCTATGTGGAGTTCGATATGGAAAAGGGATTACTAGAAACTATCATTTTAAATATGTACAACTAGACCCATTATCAAGAGGTTGATTATGATAAAAAACCCTTTAAGTGTATATCCCACCATGAGTATTAGAATTTTGATTGAAACTAAAAAAAATAGAAATATTCCAAAAAAAATGAAGGAGACTAATGGTAGCAACAAAAGTGGTGGATAGGTCCTTCTTGAAAAAATGCAACCATAAATTCTCTTGCAAATAATGGCCCCAAGTCAAAGGCCCCACCCTCTCCAAAAAAAAGCAATCCCTCAATGGAAGATGGACCTCATCTAGTAAAAAAAAGGATCAAGTGTGCAAGTCAATAGGTCAGACACTTTGAATCAACTAGATGTAATTGGTGAAATTCCACTGCAAAAAACCCAAGAGAGTCCTCTTGAAGATCCCACACTTACAAAATTTAAAGGTAAAGATGAAGAAATTCTACCCTTAGAAGATGTTCGTTGGTTGGAATAGAATGAAGAATAACCAATCTTAGTTTATGATAAGGCTTTATATTTTTCAATGAATCTAACAAATCCATATGTTCATTTTTCATTGGATATATAGATGTAAAATATAAAGGGAAGAAAGAAAAGGATCAAGAGAAAATACATTAAAGAGTAGGATGAAAAAAAAACAATGGTGTGAGAAATGAACATGTGGAGAAAAATAACGAACTAAGAACCCAAAGCTCCATTAAGTTTGCATTTCATATGGTTCCAAGAATTACCAAAAAAGGAAGTGATACGGCCCCAGGACAAGGCGACTCCATATCTATTAATAATTGATGAAACTTCTCCCCTAGAATTGTAGAGGATTGTGATCATAAAATAGAATGTTATAATTCAAAGTCTAATAAAAAATGAAAACCCCTAATCCTCCTTCTCTTAGAGACAAAATGTGGAGAGAAAAAATTCCTTTAAAAATGCTCAAATATATGGTGTGGATGTGAATAAGGATGTTGGTTCTCATGGAGACTCTTGAAGAATATACATTGTTTGGTCCTCCTCCAGTTTTATCCTTCTCCCTTATAAAAGTTTGCTTCATTGGATAGAATTTTTCTAAAAAACATTCATGTCCCAAGTAAAAAGGTGTGTTGTGCTACGAATATTTATATTCCAGTTTATATTTCAAAAAAATGTATTGTTGTTCATCTCTTATTTTCCTAGGGGATTTTAGTTTTAATAAAAAACCTATAATTGGTGAGGATTTCAATGTTATTTATCACCCTCAGGAAAAAAGAAAAGTTTCTATTTAGATATTCCTTCCAAGAATAGATGGAGGATTACATTGATAATGTGCTACTCGTTGATATTAAGCCAATTTCAAACAATTACACTTGTAGAAACAACAAAGTTGGTCTAAGGCACACTGCTGCTATGATTGGGAATATTTTTGTTCACATGTCATTTCTAGCTTAGATATACTTGGTTTCTTCCCAAATATTTTTCTTGGATAAAATAAGATCATTGATCAATCATGTTTAAAATCCACCCTAAAGTTGAATATTCCTCATTATTATTCCGCTTGAATCCTTTATGGCTACAAGTTTCAGGGTTTAAGGAGATGGTCACTCAAGTATGGGGGAAATAGGTCGCATGATCCCCAATCATTATTTGGGAGATGAAAATAATTTATTTTTTTTTAATGGAATTCAAAAATTCGCTAAGGATAATCAATCTAATCTTAATAATAATTTCCAATAAAATAAATGGAATTTAGAAGTGCTCCAACAACAAATGGAATATTGTCCAATCTCAGAAGATATGTTTCTAGAAGAAAAGGATTTTTAGTTGTACCATAAAGAATTTCTTGAGGAAAAGTAAGTGTGGTGACTCTAATCATGTATTTTATGGTTACATTCAGAGAATAAGAACACAAAAAAAATTCATAACCAAGCTAAAATGAGGACATGGAAAAATAACATTAAATCAGTCTTGGTTGATGGTGAAAGTATCTCTACTTTCATGTTAATTAAGTAAAAATAATTTCAACACTTTAGTAATATTTATGAAGACCCAAACAATCAGGCTAAGGAGGCCACACAAGTCATGTTGAAGCATAGTATTCAATCAGTCACTTAGGAAAACAATGCTACACTTCTTTGTCCCATATCAAAATATGAAAATATTGTAAGTTTTAATTTCCTTCAATCCAGATAAACCCCCTTTTCCAAATGGATTTTCAACACATTTTTATCAACAATTCTAGGAGATTATTAAGTTTCATGTATACAAAATAATAGACTATGTTTTTAATCACAATTATGTTAGAGGTGGGATTAATTGTTCTTTTCTAGCATTGGTCCCTAAAGAACTAAACCCATCTTCTTTTTCTAGGTTTAGACCCATTTCTTTGTGTAATGTGTCGTATAAAATAATTTCTAAAATAATTTCTTTCAGATTCAAGACTCTTCTCCCAAGGTTGATCTCAGAAAATAAAACGAGATTTGTGAGCCATTGCTAGATTGTAAACAATATTATTCTTGTCGAAGAAACAATCCATTTTGGAAAAGTAAGGGGGGATAAAGGAATGGTAGTCAAATTAGATATGGAAAATATTTTTGAATAAGTTCTCCACAATTTTCTATTTGTTGCACTGAGGAAGTTTGGTTTTGCAAAAAAACTCATTCAATGGATATCCTCACACATTTCCAATCCATGGATTTATCCTTTAGACAATGGAATACTAGCTAATATTTTTAAATCCACCATAGGATATAAGGTTGTTAGTTATCCCCAAATTTATATATTCTAATGGTTGATTCTCTTAGTTGATGGTTATAATTTACATGGAAAAGATGAATGCTTCTATGCATTAGATTCCTAAGGGGAGTCAAAAACATCAACCATTCCTAGCTTATGGATGATACAAAATTATTGGTGTTGGCATTATGGTTCTGGTATGATTTCAGATGTTGTACTTGATGGCAAACACCCATGGCATGGCTCTCATTTTGATGAAAATAAAGAAGTACGCAGGAGAACAGTTCAGAAGGTGCGTACCAGCAGGTATGCCGTGCAGGGA
>APFE030070155.1:75756-108358 GCA_000404065.3 Pinus taeda | reverse complement strand
AAATGTGCATTTTGATACCTTGTAATAAGCAGATTACAGCTGAACAAACTGCAAAACTATTCTTTGAACATGTATGGGTTCATTTTGGATTACCCACTTCTATTGTATTTGATCGAGACACCTGATTTGTGGGGAAGTTTTGGTCAAGTTTGTAGGAGCTGATGGACACTTAACTAAAGAAAAGCACAACTTTTCATCCACAAACTGATGGCTAGACAGAAGTAGTTAACAGGACAATGATCCAGCTACTTAGAGGATATTGTAGCAAACATCCTAAACTCTGGGATGAACACTTGTGTTATGTGTAGCATGCTTACAACAGAGCAAAACATTCTTCTATATAGAGATCTCCTTTTGAAACCTATTTTGGTTTCACACCAAGGTCTCCTTTGGATTTTGTCTTTGGTAAAGATACCATGGTTTATGGACACAGTGATGTGGACAAGGCAACTAGGTTCATTGAACAAATCCAGGAGATCCACCAGGCAGTATAGGAACAGCTAGAAAGGAGCCAAGCCAAATACAAGGCTAGGCATGAAAAGCATCGGATGGAGCATAATTTCTAAGTTGGTGACCAGGTCTGGCTATATATCAGCAAGGACAAGATGCAAGGTGAAGGTAAAAAGCTAAAGCCTATCAGGTATGGAACTTTTAGGATACTTGAGAAGATTGGTGAAGCCCTGAGCACTCGGTCACGTGGGAGCCAGGAGAACCGTGGGACAAAATGCTAAGCGCTAAAGGCAGGACTTGCTCCAAAACTGACAGTATTGATTGGGGACATCCATGGGCGGTAAGCAGTTTTGATGAAAAAGGAGAAATTCCACTTAGCGCCCGATGTGTGGCAAGCAGAGGAGAGAGAAAATTGCCACTCATCATGTGCTAATGGTCGAGCTAGTCAACCGTGCGGGACGAGCAAATGGTGTCGGATCTGAGGGCTCCAGATCTAATGGTTGAGATCACGCTCGATGGAGAAGACAGAATTGACAAGGGATTAAGCCGCGATATAAAAGAATTTGAGGTCCGCTTTGACCACCAAGGTGGCAGAAGACTCATTCCACGACGTAATCAAAGAATTGAACTGACGAAGCAGGCTGACACAGTTTGCCGGAGGACAAGTGGCCACTCCCTGTGAGCCTTAAAATGATGCTAAAATAGGGAACTCCAAGCGCAGCTGCAAGCAAGCGATTCGACGGAGACGAAAGAGGAGGCAAACCACCATGAGCTCGAATGGCTTTAAAGCCATGTATAGATAGGACAGAGGGCATGAGTTAGGAACTGAAATATAGAACACCAAAGACAGAAGACAGAGAAGAGAAGAACCAGTAAAGCAAAAAGCAGAAGGAGGATAGAGGACCGAGCTGACCAAAGGCAACGTTGAGCACTAGAGAGCTTGAGAGATTCAAGCCATCCCTGAGAGGATCTGTTAGACCAGAGAGGTCAAAGAGCTAGTAAGGAAAAGAGTCTGTGTACTCTAGTGGCTGGGGACTCCGAGAACCACCCTGCCAAGCCAATCTGTTTTAGGAGACTCATATTGAGCTCCTTCATTGTAATCCTCTGCTTCAAGACACAATAAAATAAGGCCACCACTGAATGTTGGACCGGAGATGTAGCCCTGGAGGATAGGGTGAACTCCTTATTAATTCCTTGTGTTTTTGTATTTTCTTACTGTATTTCTCTGTTGTTTTCCATTTCAAGTGTCTGTATATTTGCAATCTGATCGATCCGTTGCTTAAATAACATCAACACACACGAGCACATGAGTCTGTAATACCTCTATTCAATAATTCTTAACTGAGATCACTCATAGGGTGATTATCAGATCAATGAGTGAGTGAGTAGGATACTTACTTGTGGCCTTACTCCCACGCTGCAATTGTCAAAGATTAGAGGTGTTGCTGATGGTCATTCTTCTTCCTCCTCTGCTGTCTGTTGATGGTTTCTTAATTGTAGATTTGATGTTGTTGTTGCTGCTATATGGTCATATTTCTTCCTCCTCTGTTGTATGCTGATGGTGTCTATGATTGAAGATCTAATGCTACTAAATGGACAAAGGGAGTAGGAGTGTGTGTGGATGCAGGGATGATGGTAATGGATGAGGTGAGGGGTTAGATCATGTCTAGAATGAATTTCGGGGATCTAACCAATCTACCAGTCAGGGGATCTTTTAGAAAGCACAATTTTCACTTGAATTGGAGCAATGAAGTGAAAAACAATGGAATTTATGGAGGGATGCATGGTAAGGAGTGGAGGAGATGAACATATGTGAGGTAGGGCTACCTTTGGATCTTCTCTTTGCTCCCTGATTGCCTTTTCTCATCCTCCTACAAATAAAAATTATGTTTTTTTCTTATTATTATATTTAAAAAAAAAAAAAACTAGGCTGTCTCAGAGAGGTTTTCACCCTAGATATTTTCCCTAGGCACCTCAAGGAAGGTTTTCACCCAAGGATCTTATTTTTCTTTCCATTTTTCTCATCCTTTGGCCACCTCAGGGAGGTTTTCTACCGAAAGATGGGAATCAGGTGCCTCATGGAGGTTTTCACCTGAATCCTTATTCTATTTTCTCTCTTTTTCAGTGACCTAATGAGGGAGGAACTGAAACTTGCTCCACCATCATCACTGTCTTATTGATACTGTCAATGAACTCTTGTTTAGATAAAGGCCTCTTGTACATTTTCAATCTGTGTCCATTAACTAGTAATGGAATGGCTTCTTCATCTATAGTTCTGATATGCATTGAACCATTGTCATGGCATCTTTCCACCACATAAGGTCCGAGCCATATTGTCCTTAGCTTTCCCTTGAAGTATTTATACCTAGATTCATATAACAATGCCCATTCTCCTTCTTAAAATTGCTTCTCCTTAATATGCTTGTCATGCTAGATTTTCCTCTGAAGCTGAACTATCTTTGTATGGAGGAGGGCCTACATTCTGAATTTATCCAAGCCATTCAAATGGAACATTATTTCTCTCTGTGCATGAATGAGATCCGAATCTAGTTGGGCTACCATCCTCAATGTATTATAGTCAAATTCAATGGACAGCAAAGCCTTTTTCCCATAGACCAACTCATAGGGTCTAAGTCTAGTGGTGGTCTTCCATGTCGTATTATAGGCCCAGGTGGCCTCAACTAGTCTTTCTGCCCAATCCTTTCTGCTGATGTTCACTACCTTGGTTAGGATGTTATCTAGTGCTCTGTTGGTCACCTCCACTTGCCCATTAACTTGTGAATGATAAGGAGTGGAGGTCCTATGCTTGATTTTGTGATGCTTGAGTAGTTCTTCAATCATGCTAGAGGTAAACTGGCTGCCTTGGTCTGTGACTAGCTCTCTAGGGTACCCAAATTTGTAGAATATATTCTCCCTTAGGAACTCAGCCACCTTCTCTTTTGTTGTTGTCTTAATTTCCTTGGTTTCATCCCACTTAGTCAAGTAATCAGTGCACACAATAATGTGTTATTTTTGCTTTGGAGGAGGATTGATAGGCCCAATGAAGTCCATGGCCCACTTGCTCGAAAGTCACTTGAGGTTTTAGGGGCATTTCATCTCTTGGAGTAGGCTTTCCCATCCTCTGGCACCGATCACACTTACTAATGTACTTTTTCACATAATGATGAAGAGTAGGCCAATAATAGCTTGCTTGCAGCACTTTGAATGATGTCCTCTTTGCTGCAAAGTGACCTCCACAAGGCCCATCATGACAAGTCAGAAGGATGTCAAAAACTTCCTCTTCCCTGACACACCTTCTCAAGATCTGATCTGGGCCAAGTTTGAAAAGATTGCCCCCAATCCTCTAAGGGGGCACTTTTCCTGATTATATTTCTCTTTTCTCTGGAGGGCAGGTTTGGTGGGAACTATGCTAATACCAAATAGTTTTCTATATCAGAAAACCATGGAGTGAGTGCTGAAATAGCAAACAAATGCTCATTTGTTAACTGATCATCCACCATTCCTTCTTCACCTACCGGCAGATTCATCCTAGATAGAAATTCAGTAACAACAATGTCCTTACCAAGTTTATCAACAATAGTTAGATCAAACTGTTGTAATAATAGTAACCATCTTTGTTCATTAAATATTTAATTGTAGCATGATCAGTATGCACAAATGTCTGATAGCATGTAATGTAATGCCTAAACTTATTTAATGAATGCACAAAAACCAGGAGTTCTTTTTCGGTCACATTGTAATTTAACTTAACCTTTGACAAGTTTTTACTGGTAAAATAGATGGCGTAGGGCAATTTCTCCTCTACCTAACCTAAGGCTTCTCCTATGGATTTTTGTGAGGCATCAACATGAATATGAAAAGGGAGGGCCCAATTTGGGCCTCTAAGAATTGGTGCAATGGTTAACTTCCCCTTTGGAATGTCTAAGGCCTCTTGACAGCTCTTTGACCATATAAATTCAGAATCTTTGCCAACAACCCAAACAAATGAGAGGCTAACTTGATGAAGTCCTTTATGAACCTTTTGTAGTATCTAGCTAACCCTAAGAAACTCCTAACATCTCTTTACTTTTGTGGAGGTGGGACCCTTTGGATGATGACTATTTTGTTTGGGTCCACCTGCAATCCTTGCTGAGATATGGAATGACCTAGCACAGTCCCTTCAGTCATTAAGAATTCACATTTTTCTGGACTGAGAGATGGGTTCATTTCAATGCATTTGCGTAGTACTTTGCCTAGGTTAGTTAGGGCTTCTTGAAAATGAAAACCATAAGGTGTAAAATCATCCATATAGATCTCTATAGCATCATGTACTAATTCAACAAAAATACTCAAGACTTCTCTTTGGAAAGTGGCAAGAGCATTACATAAGCCAAAAGGAAGGACCCTATAGACAAAATTACCCCAAGGATAGGTGAATGTGGTTTTATCCTAGTCTTCTGGGCATATTTGGATTTGGTTGTACCCACTGAATCCATTTAGAAAAGAAAATAACTTCTTCCCTGCCAGTCCATCTAGCACTTGGTCAATGAAGGGTAGGGGAAAATGATCCTTCTCTATGGCTTTGTTCAACTCCCTATAATCGACACAAATCCTCCACTTACCATTCTTCTTGGGAACTAACACTAAAGGAGAGACCCACTCACTATCATACATAGGGTAAATGAACCCTGCATCTAACAATTTTTGTAGTTCTTCTTTGACTATGTCTTTAAGGGCTGGATTCATTCTCCTTTGTGGTTGCCTGACTGGCTTGCAACCTTCCTTGATGTATATATGGTGAGTACACATTGAGGGGTGTACTCCCTTCATTTCCTTGTAGCTCCAAGCGAAGGCTCCTAGGTTTTGTTTCAACATATTGCATAGCTTTTCATCTTCAAGAGAAGACAGAGATGGGTTGATTTTCAAAGTTTTCTTTGGGCCAAATTCTATGGTTTTGACTCGGAGTGGGTTGGAATTGGCCAAGAATAAGTCAATTTGATTATTGTTCAGTGTTTCCTTTACTTCTTCTTCTAATGGTAATGAATTATGAGTTGGACTTTGGAGCAGGTGTTCCATTAAGTCATCCTCCTCTTATTGTCCTCCTCCTATGATTGTTTTCAAAGCATAAAGTTGGGCAGAACAATGCTCATCTTCTTCCTCCTCCTCCAACCATAAAGGTAAATCATGTTCTAGGGAGGGTTGAGTAGGAGGGTATAAGACTAACTATTTGGACATATGCCCATTCTTGATGGTCATATTCCCAGCTCTCCAGCTAATGTAGGCATCAGTTGTGGACAACCATGGCCTCCCAAGGATGAGAGGGTAACTAGTAAGCTTAGCCTTAGGCTGGAGAACTAGGAAATCTACAGGGTACTCCCAGGAGTCAATGTGGACCATCACATCCTCCACAATTCCCTCAGGGGTGACTATGGAGTGGTCTTCAAATTGCAGAACTATTGTGGTCTTCCTTAATGACCCTTGGAGGTTAAGCTTGAGTATGGTGTCCTTGGTCATCACATTAATGGCATCACTAAGATCAATTAGAGTGTGTGGGACAATGGTGCCATTGATGTGCACATCTACTATAGGGCTTCTAGGGTCTAAGTATTTTGGACATATTACCTGCCCCAACATTAAGTTAGATAATTGCCCAATGACATTAATGGTAGGGGCATCCCTTTTTCTTCTTCCTGGATGCTTGAAGCACCTCTCGTTAATCAACTTATTGTAGATAGGGACATCTTTGATTGCCTGGAGAAGGGGGATCATTACACATAAATTCTTCAATTCTCCCAGAAGTTCAGTTTCTTCTGGGGTAGGCTGGAGTGGTTGGGCTAATCTTTCAGGAAAGGGTGGATTTTCTTTAAGGTTGATTTCCTCTCTTTCTTCCTCAACCTCCCTATGTGGAGAGAGAGGTTCGTTATCTGGGAGAATTCTCCCAGATCTTAGGTTCATCTCTTAGATTTCTACAGCATAAGCTAGGTATGATGTCTCTCAATTGTATCCTTGTTGATCCTACCTATTTTTTGGGTTTGGATTTGGCTGGGCAGATAACTGGGGTTTCTTAGGCGGAGTAGAGTGCAGGAGTTGTGGTTGGGTAGGTGGTGGAGGCAATAGGGCTGGAACATTGTTGACTTGGGGCCTCCACCCTTGGAGTGGGGTATTCCACTGATGTTGTGGCTGAATGTAAGGTTGAAATGACTGGCTAGATAGCTAGAAATGATACTGAGGTGCATAGGAACAAGGAGCGGGTGTAGACTAGGAAGGATGAGCAGGGGTCCCTAAGAAGGTATAACTATGGTTTGGTTGGGTCTATAATATGCATGGGATGATCCTTGCATACCTTGATGGTATGGTCTAGGCCTAGGAGGTCTCCTTTGGTTGATGTAGCAAAGCTGCTCAGTGACCCCTTTAGCTTCTTAATATACAAATTTGAGTCCAGGTAAAGAAGGGAACTTGTTTGTGGAGTGGTTTTCTTCATAGACTGAGCAAATCTCAATATAGTTCAATGGGCATTCATTCCTAGGATGCCTCCTGGTGTATCTAGGACAAAAGATGGCCAAGGATCTCTCTGCTTCCTCTTGCTTCCTTTTGATATTCATGGTATCTAATTGCAAGGAAAGGGTTTGCACCATATCACTTTTGAAGTCCGCTAGCATATTTCCAATTTCACCCTTGATGGATGAGCTAGAAGATGATGTACTGGCCATAGGTTGACTACTCCTACCCTTTTTCCTAGTTGCCCTAGAATGGTTTCTAAAGATAGTCTTGATATCCTCATAGGGTAGTTGGTAGATATCTCCTCTTGCTAACAAATGCAAGGTATCTAGGATATCCTCCCTTACTCCTCTAAGCAAGACCAACTTCAGTGACTCAGGGTCAAGTGTGCACTTGGCCCTTTTGTAACTGAGCTGGATTCTTTCTTCATAGTCTTCTAAGGATTCATCCTAGCCTATGGTCATCCTAAAAATCTCTTCTTTAGTGTCCTTTGACCTACAGTAGTCCCTATATTTGTTGTTAAATGCCTTCTGCATCTGAGCCCAAGTTATGATGATATCTCCAAGTAAACCCATGAACCAACACAATGCTACATCCTTGAGGGTAGATGGAAACAATTTTAAATTTTGCTCATCCTCTGTATAGTCATAGGTTCGGCATATAACAACAAAATCAAATAGGAAAATGCCAGGGTCCTCTATGGTCAAGCCATGGAAATGAGGTAGAGCAGAGGGGCTTATATTCTTCATTTTAGTGTCCCCATTGGTTTCCCTAGTGGGGAAGGCACCCTCAACGCTCTCTCTATCTCCTCTGTCATCTTGCTTTTCAGCCATTGGTTCTGTAGGAATGGGTTCTTCCTCTTATTCTTCCCCTATAGGTTCTTCAAATATGTCAGGTTGCTCACCTAAAGGTTCTTCCAATTCATAGTCACTGACGAAGAGAGAAGGTTGATTGTTGGATGTAGTGGGGGTATTTGGCAAGAATTTTCCTGAATTATACCTATTCCTACAAGGCATGAAAGGAAATGTTTTTGGGTTGGTTTTTGTAAGATTTTCTTTAAAGTTGGAAAGTACTCTGTAGAAAGGAAATTGCTGATTAAATGAAAAGCTACTAAGAGAATGGAAACTACTTGTAGAATGAAATTGTTGATTGAATGGAAAGACTTCTGACAGAAAGAAAACTATTTGCAGAATGAAATTGCTTAATTGAATGAAAAACTACTAACAAAAAGGAAACTACTTGTTGAATTGAAATTGTTGATTGTAGAATGGAAAGGAAAGAAGATAAATGACAAATGAAAGAAAGAAACTAGATTACATTTGTAGAAATAAACTAATGGAAGAAAATTGAAGACTAGAAGTAGAAGAAAAGAAAGTTAGAGACTAGAAATAGAAGAAAGAGTTGTAATTCACATCCTACTCTGACACCTCCCAGGCAATGGTGCCAAAAAGTGATGAGCCTAGGTATTGCAACAAGAATGTTGCAACTCCCAGGGCTACCAGCTTTACTTATCGACCCAGGGTTCTTACAAACTTGGAGGTGACAGTGCTATATGCACAAGTAGAAGTGAAGGTACTTCCTGTTGTCACTGCTCATCTGGCAAGAGACCCTAGGGGTTCCAAGCCAGACTTCTATAGGGTTAGAAGAAGCTTGACTTTGATAGAAGAAGAGAAAATCTATTCTAAGGGGGAGCTACTCTACTGCAGTAATGAAGAAAACAATCATGTAATTTTGAACTCACACCAGACCTTAGCTAACAAATTAAACATCTATGCTAAGAATAATTACTAGATCAATGACTAATCTAATGCTAATTCTCTAAGTTACAAAAGTAAAAGCATCAAAACTAGACTAAGGGGTAAGTAAAGGAAACTAAGCTAAGTCTGTGTTTAAGCGGAAGAGCAATCAAAGATAAAAATTGGTCAAAAGAGGATGTAAGGGAGCAACAATGCATAAGGACCGTTGGATCAAGCGGGTGAAAGGCAAACAAATGACTAAGATTAGATCGCAGGAGGGTACGTAGGTAGATGGGTGAATGGGGTTAACTAATAGGATGGACAGCTGAGATTATATCACGGAGGCTAAGTCAAGAGATGGACGGACAAGATTAATTAGCATATGGATGGTGGAGAATAGATCGTGGGCAAAAGAAATGTGTGGAAATGGTAGCAGGTTGCTGGAGGTGCTAAGCTGTATTTCGCGTGCCCTCAAAACCATAAGCTGTATTTTGAAATTTCACATGATTAGCCTCCCCAGGCGACATGTAGCATGAGGAAACCATGCTTATTATGTGCCCTTGGGCGGATAATGATCGAATAGAAATCTGCGTGATATGGCGTGACAGCCATTGGATCAGGCGAGGCTAATCAATGGTGGAGATCGGCCAAGCTAGTTGGCATTCGAGTGAAGCGAGAGCTGTCGGATCAATGGACAGGTCGATGGTGGAAGTTAAAGCGGGAGAAGAAAATGTGTAGAAATGACGGAGCATAGTAAGTTGTTTATTGCGCGCCCTAAAAGCTGTAAGTGGTTTTCTAGAATTTTATGTGAGTAGCCTCCTCGGGCGACATGTAGAACAGGGAAACCACTCTTATCACATGCCCTCAGGTGGATAATGATCGGACATAAATCCACGTGATATGGCGCGATAGTCATCGAATCTGGCTAAGCAAATCAATGGTGGAGACTTGATCGAAGCTAGTTGGTGAGCGGGTGTGCGATAGCCATCAAATTTGACGAAGCAGATTGACGGTGGGGATTTAAAGTGAAAAAGGTCAGCTTTAAAAGTGAATTGGGTGGTGATTGGTCAGGTTTTGCTATGTAAGGTAATCTACGGGTAAAAACTGTTTAAACGTGAATTAACAACTTCCGCTCAGGTGTTTCATGCTGCAGGAGAATGGGCGTGTGAGTGAGATCTTGGAAAGAGGGTGGAGGAACAGGTGACCATGAAATGACTAAATGACCATGGAATGAACCGAGTAACAATGTAATGAACCACATAACTGCATTAAACAATAAACTCCATGCAAAACTGAAACTCTGTGTTTTTGGGGTTGTTGCAGGGTTTCTTCCTCACGTCATGGTCCTAGAGGGGGGAGGTGAGGCCGAGACAGTTGTGGTCAACCTTATGAATCTTCAATTTGCTAACCTGCTAATTGGTTGAAAGTATAAATGATCTACTCTGCACTACTATAATGCAACTGCAACTATTTAAGCAAATGAACCATTAAACAATAAACCTCTGTAATGGAAATGTAGCTACTTAAACAAATAACTAGTTAAACCATGAATCATATACTCTATACTGTGGTGATGCAAATGCAATTACTGAGGAAAATAAACAACTAAACCATGAAGCTATTCTAGTGATGCAATGTAAATGAACCACTGAAGCAAATGAACAGAAAATAGAAATCTATGCTAGCATAACAATACAATAAAGAGGAGCTTCGGCTACTAGGGTCGAGCCCCAACCCAAGAGATTCAGCCCTCTGAGTTAACTCAGTGCTGGCTCAAAACAAAACTCATCTTCATTATAAATCAAAAACTGTTACAAGACTTGCAGCTTGAAAACAAGGTAGAGTTCTACAGTGAGACTTCCAAATTCTTGTTAACTCCTCATAACTATTGGTAACTGGTAACTAAAAAAACTGAGGTCCTAAGCCTCTCTACTTATACATCTAAAGTTTCCAATGACTTCTTTCAAAATTAGGGAGGCACAACTCCCAATTAAATGATAAACTTGTGCTATCCCTTTCACTAACTCGACTACCTTCTAGTAGGGAGGCTTGGCTCCCAACTCAGGATAAACTCGCACTTTCACTTGCTTGGCTGCCTTTTAGTACACATGATTTGGCTTGCTTTGCACTCTTACTTGCTTGGCTACCTTCTAGTACTCCTGATTGGCTGTTGGCACCTTCACTTGCTTAGCTACCTTCTAGAAGGGGGGTTGTTTGTACTTCCAGCTGATGGAGGGATATTCGAATGGAGCGGCAGTAAATGAGGAGGATTTACCTCCTGTAATTCCTCTCCTTTATCCCTTTCGAGTTTTTACCAAGGTGTTTACCATAGTTCCTTGCTTTTATATTTTATCCCTGCATTTTCCTTGCTTTTATCCTTTATTCCTGCATTACATGCACATTAGACCACAAAGAAAAATATCCAACTCTACTCATATCATAAACAAAATATAATCAAAAGTATGCAATAAGTTGTGAGAATAGTTAGTTTGACTAAGCTAGGAGATGACTTAAGGTCAATTAAATCCCATATAATTACTCAATGATGAGGCTCATCAGTTCACCTGGTTGCTTAAGAAAGGGATTCCATTCATTTGGGATGAGGCTGCCAAAAATATTTCGATGACTTAAAAGCTATCCTTACTAATGCTCCTTTGTTGCACCCTCCAAACTATTAGCGTAATTATTTTCTTTATCTAGCTACAACCTCTAGCACTGTTGTTATGGTGTTAGTGCAAGACGATGAAGAAGGTCATGAAAATGTTATTTACTACCTCAGCCACAATCTCCTCGATCCTGAGACGCATTATGCTCCCGTCGAGAAGTTGGCTTTCTTGACACAAAAACCATGATTTCTGAGTGTAACCCCATGAGTTACATGCTGACTCATCAGTTACTTGGGGGTAAGTATTCCAAGTGGATTTTCATCCTCCAGGAATTCGATTTGGTGTTCACTACTGCCAAATCCAGGAAATAACTTGTATTTGCCGAGTTGATTTTCTCTCTTCCCTCTGCTTCTCTTCCTGCTAGTGCTGATGAGAAACTTCCAGACGAGACTCTTTTTCTGATTAGCACTCTCAACCCTTGGTACGACGATATCATTGTGTATCTCCAAACATCCACCTTTTGGTCTGCCTTGACCAAGGATGATCGTCGATGCATTCGGCATCAATCGAAACCTTACCACATCATTGTGGATACTTTATACTGCATTGGTGTTGATTCAATTCTTCGCCGATGTTTAACTCTCGAGGAGTCTGAAAGAGTCTTGAATGACTGCTCAAAAAATAATTCGTGCTAGTTACTTCTGGCCCTCCATCTTCATGGATTGCATCCTTGCTATACGCAAATGCCACGAGTGCTAGATTTATCAGTGAAAAATGCGTGCCCCGCCCACTCTCCTTCACCCTGTTATTACCGTTGGTCCCTTTTCCAAATGGGGCATTAACTATATGAAATGTAACCCTCGTTCTACTGGGGGGCATGGTTATATTATCGTTTCTGTGGATTACTTCACCAAATGGGCCGAAGTGATGCCTACATAGTCAGCTGACGGTAAAATGGCGGTGCAATTTCTATTCAATCATGTTATTTCCAGGTTTGGAGTGCCTCAAGCCATTGTCACTGACCATGGCTCCCATTTTCATGATTACATGATGGCTAAGCTGACTTCTACATTGGGCTTGCGTCATGATGGCTTAAACCCCATATTACCCTTGGGCCAATGGCCAAGTTGAAGTTGTAAACAAATTTTTAGTTATGATGCTTCAACGCACCATTGGGATGCATAAATCCAATTGGCATATCATGCTTTTTTTAGCTTTCTGGGCCTACCGAACCTTGACTAAAGACACGATTGGATTCACAGCTTTCCAACTTGTCTATGGTCTGGAAGAAACTTTACCGTTTGAGTGTGAAATTCCCTCACTCAAATTGGCTATCGAATTACTCCCAGAGACCTCGCCTCAAGAAGAGCATCTCTTCAATTTGGAATGACTAGATGAAACCCACCATCTTGCTGCTTTACTCATTAAAGCACAGAAAAAGCGGGTTAAGTCCCATTTTTATTAGTTAGTTTCCCCTCGTGCGTTTTATGAGGGTGATTTGGTCCTGCTATATGACCAAGCTAATGATAAGCTAGGGGAAGGTAAATTCGAACCCATGTGGCATGGGCCCTATGTGTTACAAAATGGGACCTATGAGCTGATCAGTTATGAGGGAAATCCCTTAGACAAGCCCCGTAATGGGATGTGTCTCAAAAAGTACTATGCCTGAGTCATCTCACATGGCTACTTTTGTACATAAGTGTGTTATTCATTTCTGTGCAAGTTTGGTTTGGTGTGTTTTTCAAGAAGCTTTCCTGGTAATTATGTCTTCACCTGCTTTGCAGATGTCTGTGACTCCTTACATCGATTTCATTGATGGTGCTTGCCGTAGTAACCATAATCTATCTTCCACGGCATGGGCTACCTACACTCCTAATGGTGAGTTGATTTATCTTCAAGGTATTTGTTTGGGTCAAACAACTAATAACATTTCTGAGTATAGTGCAGTTATCGAACTCTTGTCAGAAGCTATCGCTCTTAACATTCGAGAAAAGGTTGTTAACCTCGATTCATAGCTTGTTGTTCTTCAACTCAATGGGCAATATTCCATCAGAAACCCTCACATATTAAGAATATATTTGTGTATTCTTCTATTGGAAAGAAATTTTGATTACATCACATATCATCATATTCCTAGGCATATGAATACATTAACAGATGCATTAGCTAATTATGTGTTAGACAGACATTTGCGCAACATGTGAAAAAATAAAACATCGTATCATAGTAAACATGAAATATAACACACACACACACACACACACACACACACACACACACACACACATATATATATATGTCGATAATGTTTGAGTGTCATCCATCAAAAACCCAAAAAGTAATATATGTGTTTAGTACATCTGTGGCTCATAGGCCTCAAAACTGTAAATGCTAAAACTATGGACTACTCGGCATGGTGCTTATGATAGCACGTCACTGCTCATACTACTTGAGTCAATAAACGATGGATCCAATCTGACACCCCCATTGTGTGCTGCTGATACTGGGGTGGGATGTCACCCACCGAGGCATACTCTCAGATGCCTCTGGTCAAGTTGTTAAGGTTCCGTTCAATCTCGTCCTCATTATCAACTCCTTCTTGATAAGGAGCGATCTCAAACTGTTGAGAAACACATCTAGTGATCGGGGACATCTCGGCTAGTCACTCTAGCCCTACATCTACAATTACAAAATCAAAATGTCACAAATGCATATATTTCAAAGAAAAATAAAAATAAAATCACAAAATCAAAATTATTTTTCTTACCTCCATCATCAAAATCTTCTCCCTATGGGAGCAGCATGTCAACATCATCGTGTAAGTCAGTACCATTGTATGGCAAATCCTTTACCATGATTAGCTAATGCCTCAACCATGAAAAGAAGGCTAGCTTGTATGACATATGCCAGCCCTCGCTGATTCTGGGCATCAGTTCACTTCATCAAATCATCAGTGGGTCTCGTGGCAGTGGGGGGTTTACCTCTGCCAGTTGATAGTGAAATAGTGGGATCTGCTCCAAAGATAAGGTCACAAGAACAAAACCATATCCAAGCTGTTTCAGATTCCCTGCCTTGGCTTTGGATAACTAGTGCTTCATGTTCACCTTCATGGCTTCCACCCAATTGAAGATAGTGGGCGCCGTGTAGTCTATGGCATATTGGAATTTGGACTTGTTGGACTCATGCAATGCCTCAACCCCAACAACTATGTTTATGGTAAAGAGAATCACTTTCAATACAAGGTCGTTAACACTCATGATATCAACCTTGCCACTTTTTGATTTCAATGCTTCTGGGAAATATTCTTCCAGCAGCATGTTCACACTTTCTCCAATGGGCCTAAACCCATACAGATTGGCTAGTTCCCCTCTTCGGGACAGTTTGGTGATGAAGTATATATCTGAAGTCTCTAGCTCCATCTCTTGGTCTCGGATCACAAAGACTTCCCGTCCAATGTCCCAAAGACTAATCAAGTATTGCAAAAACTCAGGTTGAGTCTGAAGGCATGGTGTAAGGAATAATTTTAGCAACCCGTAGTTCCTCAGAGCATCCAGCTAGTTTTGATCTGCCAATGCCTGTGCATCAATTGCCTCATGCTCACATTCTTTCCAATCAACCATTTTATTGTATTTTTCCTCTAAACACCAAATATTCAAGTCAGCATTAGTCTTGGACCAAGAAATTTCGGATTTGTAGCAAGGAATTTAGGTGTAAATGAAAATTTTTCTCCTCTCTGCCGACACGACTATTTTAAAAACAGTAGCACTGATGGTGCAAGTTACTGTGTTAAATAGCCCTCGATTGGCACGATCCCGAGCCTAGATCTTGTGCCAACTGAGGTGATTTTTTTTTTTTTTCCAAAATCTCCTCAAAAAAATCCAAAAAATGGCTAAAAACAGGAAAAACAAGTATGAAAATGAAGTTGAGGGTCTCATGTCTTACTAGCAACTGATGGTTTGTTGATTGGCCTCCTAGATCTGCCGTAATCTGATCCTGAAAATCTAGGGCATAAATGGGTAAAAATTGCTCCACACAAGGTAAAAAGGTAAATGGTAAAAAATAAATTACTTTTCCCCTTCTTATTCACTTTTTCATGACATTTTAGGGTTTCGAAAGCTTTTGTCGCCGATTTTTACCTTAGAAATCGGATAATGCATTTGCTTCTTGTCCAAAGACAGGTGATGTATTACTGATGATGGTGTTGAGTCATGTTTAAGCTCTTTTCTCGACTAATAAAACCTCAAATGAAAAAATTGCCGAGTATTTTTCCTTTTTTGACTTGTTAAAGAGAATAAAAATTGGGTATCTGCTTTCAGCTCTTTTCCAACTCTTAAAACATGAAAATATTGTTGAGCTCTTGTCATTTTGAACTCATTAAAGGCTATGAAATGTCATTTACCCAGTATACATTTACCCCCTTTTTGGGTTGGGATAAACTATTTATGAAAAATGTACTCCTTGAAGCACATGGTCAAGCAGTTCTCTCAAGTATTGTTTTCTACCTTTTCGGGCTCGAGAGACACAAATGTATGAAAAGGAACCTTTTGGAGTTTTCTTTTCCATGTCTTTTTAAAACTCTCTAAACATGAAAAAGATACTGAGTTACACCTTTTTCAGACTCGTTAAAAAATTAAATGACATTATATTCGTCACCATGACGGACATGAGCTTCTCCTTTGTAGGGCTCATTAATCTTACTAGGTCGGATTGATTCGAAGGATGGACTTAAGTGCAAGTGTTGGGTGTGGAATCCCCCCAAGGCATGTTTTGGGGCTTAAAGGCCAATTTTTTACCAAGTCCATTGTAAAGGCTCCGCGATTTGTGGGCGTGGAGCGCGAAGTCATAATAGAGTCACAAGGTTATCTGCCCTTGTTTTTGTAATGTAATGTCAGCATGAAAGATCCAACCATGGTCTATGGACCATGGGATTGTATAAATAAAGTGAGGCTCTAAGTGTAGAAAATATAAGTTAAGAGATAGAAGCATGATGATTCTAAGGGATTAAGTCGAAGGGTACGTTTTTTCTTTGGGGCGTAGAGTAGGAGAAGGCTCTGCAGCTGTGTTAGTCCGCAACTGAGTGCGCAGACCCCTGCAGCTGAGTGTGCAGGGCAGGTCAAGTCTGTAACCATTGGAAGCATTAATAAAGAGAAGTTTTATCATATTTTTGTGTATCTTTTCTTGTCTTACGTATTATTGGGTATAAATTGCAAGTTTACTGTTTATTTACTGCACAAACTTATATGAATGTGCTGTATAAATAAATATAGCGTAAGGCATCTATTTACGCGAAGATAACCAACTAGTGTAGGAAGATAATTAAGATCTTAGGTGTGACTTAGGGAAATAGTGTAGAGCACTGCTCCAATAGTGCGGAAGCCCCACAACCCCTGGTTAGGGCTTCGTGAGGGCAAGTATATCAGGGCGCAAGGGACAGGGAAGTGCGTGAAGTAACTTGCATGAAGGGACTAACGGTTGGACCCAATCAAACCTCACAAACATCTCAAGGGTGTGGAAACCTGGTTCCAGCACCCCCCCCATGCTACTTTAGGTGAGACCTCAGTTCGCGCTTTGCGGACTATTGCCGAAAGGGATAGTAGTATAGAGATTTGTTTGGCTAATTAACTTTGATCCTGGGTCAGGCCCCAACAAGTCAACAAATGGTTCCGTTGCCAGGACTGGGATCTGCATAGAGATGCCTGATGTCGTATCACTAGAATCCAACTAAGAAAGGAATTGAAGATTGGTTTGATAGGAAGATTCATGAGTTCGGGGTGCAGGAAAACAAGAATCCGTGACTATCAAAAGAAGAGTGGTTAGACTGCTACTTATACACAGAGATCCACGAAATTTTCTTCGCATCTTTCCCTACTGAGCTATACGAGTGGATCGTGAAGCTAGAAGATAGCCAAGGAAGGTGCAAGCTCGACAAACCTATTGTGTGGACTCCAAAAATGGTGTGCAGAATGGAAGCATTGGAGGATAAGTTCACGTGCACTGTTGATCACTGGCTCGATTGAATTATAGGAGGATTCATCATTGAGTCCGCGGTAGATACTTCTGTCAGCTATAGTGAGGTAGAGTGACGCTTCCTCAAAGGACTCCGAGGTAAGTACGTTAAGTCTTTGAACACTTGGAATAAAATGCTACTGTGTGAAAAGTGGGTTATGCAAATAAATTGATGTTTGGGGCTACGTAAAGTGGGAGAATTTATAGAAACAAAGGTAGTGCAGAACTAGAAACTAGCCCCTTGATTTCACCTCTGCGAGGGAACGAGGAAGAGCTCTCGAAGGTCTCACCAAGAAGTGCGATCAATTTAATAAGGCAGAGGATTCCGTGCATACCACCCCCATCCACACCACTACTAGTTTCATTGTATTCACCCCCATCTTCGCCCATACCACCTCCGCCACCATCGCGAGTCAATATGGTAAGTGCGATAAAGTTTCCAATGTTCAAGGGAGTAGGAAATGAAGATCTGGACCAGTTTTGGTTCATGATCAAAGGTGTATGGGAAGCACAGGTAGTTACGGATGACAATATAAAGAAAGCAACATTGGTCAGCGCTCTCCAAGATTGCGTGCTGACCTCGTACATTAAGCATTCCAATGACAATCCGACTGCTAGGATCACAGATATCCAAATTGCGTTAAATAAATAATTTATCAGGCCGAAGTCAGACGTGCAGTCGATCATTGGGTTCAAGGAAATCACAATGCTACCAGGTGAGACCACTTGGGAGTTGGATCAGAGACTGAAGTGCACAATTCGTGAAGTGTTACACAGTAATTTGTCACTGTCCTCATCTCAGTCCTTCTGCTGTGTCATGTGTCAAATCAATATGTCTATATCTTCCCACTGATGTAAGAAGATTAAGCAAATGCTCTCTGTTGCTGCAAATTGACCCTCATTCCCTAAGTTTCTACCTCGTCGTGAGTAAACCGTTAATATACGAGACGTTCCCATGTCCATAACAGTCTTGTCGCGACTCCATCGCCGGTGTACATCTGTTTCCCGCGACGGTCGGATTGTTAGACCCGGCACGAGGTTATGAGTTGTGTCTTGCGATAACGAGTCTACGTGCATTGCCTCCTTACGATGCTATCGCGGATAATTAGTTTATGTCCCGCGACGATCCAGATTGGGCGAATTCATTTCAACAGTCGGTCTTCTGGATGTCTCCAGACCTAGTTGTTGGCATAGTTTGGGTTGCCCTTCCTCCTCGCGCATGGTAGTTCCGTCATTTTTGCGACCTTCCTTGGGGATGAGCTCTTCCTCCCACATTTCATGGAGACTCCTTCTCCTAGTTAAAGCACTCACCTTTGATGTGATCAGCTAGTTAGTAATTCCTTTGATTGAGTAGTGCTGCTAGTGCTTTTGAGTTTGATAGATAGCTGGTGTGGGTGTGACAAGTGTGGGATTGTTGATAGCTTGTGGAAGGTTGTGGAGTTCCCTTAACTTTGCATTAAAGCTTATGAGTGAGAGAGAGACATTGTATGTTGGGAGATTCATCCTTGAAGAGTGAATGCTTGAGAAACATACTGGTCGGACCCTCTTAGAAGGCTTGCGACGTCAAGACTTGGTTGTAAGCTTGCTCTTAATTCATTATTAACACAATCAATGATGTTTTCATATGTCTTGTATGTAACTTACTTGATAGCTCATGAATTCTTGACTTTGTGAGTAAATAGATCATTGTTGTTTCCCGGTTACGCGCTTTGTTGTTTTTTCTTTGTATTTTTCTAGGTTGATCACTCATTGAGGAGAAGGAAACGGAAGCTGGAGTAGTGCAACGGAACTCCATCGACCACCGATTTGAGGTAGGCCTCCAACAATGACTATTTAAGGAAATAAATTGTTGATCTATCTTTGCCGTGACTAGACCCAATCTATGGGTAGAGGGGTTGCCTCTATCCATAGAGGAAACACTTTCCTGCATCACAAGTTGGTGACTCCACTGGGGAGTTTGTCCTATGTTTTTCTCTTGTTTTCTTTTGCTTTATTTTGAGTCAATGTCTTTTAGATTTTGGGATTGAACCATCAGTCTTCTAGGTTACCTAGGTCAATCTGTGAAATCCCTTTGTTGCCTGTAATGATAGACTGGTCTTTGTTTGGGAGTTTCATTTACCTCTCGTTGTTTTTAAGTTCATCACTAAAAAAATTCAAACAGTCGTGCCGACGTCACGTTGTATCTGTTTTGTAAGTCTGTGCATCGTTGAATCCTGTCACACAGTCGCGACGATTATGAAATCGGACCGTCGCATGGAAGACATGTACTTTCACAACAACATTGCTCTGTTGCTACAGCTAGTGGCTAATTGGCACTAGTTGCTAGTGTTACACCCGCGACGATTCCTGTAGAATTTTTTGTTTCAATTCTACCTCCTTAATTCATCAGTTTGGTTAATCCCTTGTTGCCTTTCTCTTATCTATTAGTTTGTTTTAATTGCTTTTAGTTAAGGTGCTTACTTTTCGGTTTCATTGAAGTGAATCTTGTATTTTTTGGCTTTGTGACCTGGTTTTTCAAGTTTTGAATTATTTGGCTTGGTTACTCCTCTGTTCAAGATTCATCCGCAACCCTCCTGTTGGTTTGCTTGAAGTTTTTCCATCGCTTGTTTCTTGTTGATTGGTTTTTAGTGTTATTTATTGAACCAATTTCCATACTGATTCGATCGTTTCACTACCAGACATAGATTACAATTGTTTGGATCAATCGATTTCATGCTTGCTTACTTGTTTCTTTAGAACTCAAAGCTATCAAAATCAAAAGATTGCATTTACTAGTATGTGAAAGTGAAAGTACATTTTGCATTCCAAGTTTTCATGTTTTAAAAATTAGAAGGAAAATTTTAAATCTCTCGTTTGTAGTATCAATGCATTGTAGGGATTGATGTGTTTATGCATTGTGTCTCTTGAGTGACTGCATTTGTTGGCCTTGGTTTTGTCTTGGTTTGGGAATGATCTCTCTACCCTTCTGTAATTAGGAGTTCATCGAAATGGAAGATGCTTTATTCATTCTAGTTGCATCCTAGGTTTTAATATACATATGGTAAGGCCTGAAAATTGAAACATAATTCAAGATCAACTCTAAAATGAACTGAATAAACCTAACAACGCATTGGAACATAACGCACATTATTTAGAGGTCTAGGCTAGAGACGTGCTCCGGCATCGTTAAACCTAGTCTCTATTGTTTTCACTTAAGGTTGGGTGATTCCTCCTTCTGTGATCTAATAGCTGCTAGCACGGACTTGCGCTCCCAGTGCCGTTGAGTATATGTTGGGAGACCCCACTACGTTATCATCCTATATCCTTAGGAAACTATATCTACCACCTTGCAAACCATAACGCACCAAACACAACATTCGGGAAGATTGACTGCTGTACAGAAAGTCCTTGGTTTTCATATGATTGCCAAGGTGTATATGTAGTTTTACGGGTTGTTTGGTAAACCTTTTGCCTAGTTCTCCAGAGTAGTCACTTTTGTTCCTTTTTGAACTCCCTAAAAGAAAAGGTCCATCTAAGCACTTTTCCTTTCAGTCTCATTAAATATTCGAAGGCGACTAGAGTCATCTTTTCATCCTTTTCTCGACTCTTTAAAGATGAAAAGGTCAAGTTTTGTTCCTGTGTCTTAAAAATTTATTTGGCCACATTCACATTTACCTTGTTAGATCTTGTTTGCATTTTAGTTTGTGTACGGTTCTTTCCTTATTATTTTTCCTAGGATTTTGAATTGAATCATCCTGGCGGAATCACTGATCCCGTCTCCCATTCCAAGTGACCAAGGATCTCCATCTTCTGTCGCTTCCGAGGTATCAGTTGTTAGTGAAACTATTCCTGTCATCCCGAGTATCCAACCACTTAACTCTCGCACTTTAGAGGACGAGTCTTATGACATTCGTTGGAACCCCATTTGGGAGCCTTCTAAAGAATACTTTCCCGTTACTCCTCCTGGTGTTTCAGTCCTGATGTCTTCCTCCGACATGGATGAGACGACCCCTGTCTCTAGTGAAGAATCCTTTGTGGCAGGAGGTGAAATACCTATGCCTACAGAAACTTCACCCTTCCATGTTACTTCTCTTGGTGTCTTGTTGCCTTTACGCTATAATGCTTTGGTGGATATCATCAGTTCTAGATCTCCCCTTTTAAGTTCCATATGGTCTTATATTGTCACTCCAACTTCGGAGCCTTTTACACCCTAGATTCACAATGTGACTGTCACATCTGTTATGACTATTCCAACTGTTTGTGTGGCTTCTTCAACCCCTGTCGTCAATTCCCTCACTACTCCTTCAGTGGTGACTACTGTTTCTGGACCTTCAGTTGGTCCTACAAATAGTGGCCCAACGACAGGAGTTATTAATCCTACACTAAGTGCCCCACCTTCTTCTAGTTCCATTCCATCAGGGGGGGCATATGATCAATATTTACAAGCTCTTCAGAATCTGAATCCAAAAAATCCATTTGATTATTATGATTCTCAAGGAGCTCATATTTATTACCCCGGACCTATGCCATCTTAGCCTGCGGTTGAGGTCTCGGTTCCATTATCTGTTGCTTGGGGTACCACCGCTTATGATGGTGGCCAAGCACAACCTTCAAATCTTCAAGGACCACCCTATCAAGGTCAATCGTCTTATGGACAACCCCCTCATGGATAGCCGTATTATGGACAACCTTATCCAGGGCAACCTGTCGGCCCACAAGGACAACCCTTCCAGGGACAACCTTCGGCCTTTGGTGGTTCATCTTTTACCTACTTGGGGCAACCTTCTGGTAATACGGGACAACCTTACATACAACAAGGCCAACCCGGTATCCAGGAAGGTTACCCTTCTAGGCAAGTCAGTCAGCCTCACGTTCAGCAAGGCCATCCCACTGTCCAGCCTAGTCAACGATCCGGACAAATTGCTCAGCCTCAAATCCAACCAAGCGAATCAATTGTCCAGTCTGCTCAGCCATCCGGCCAGTCAGGACAACCCTCAGTTGTGCAAGGTCAACCCAATACCCAACAAGCTCAACCTTTTGGGCAAATGGGTCAACCTCAATCTCAACTAGGTCAACCTTCTGGGCAAATGGGTCAACCTTCTAGCCAAATGGCTCAACCTCAGTTCTCCCAAGGACATCCATCTGGGACTACTCAACCGGGTGCTCAAACGCTCATTGCTTCTCAAAACCCACCTGGTTTTCAGCCCCATATTGGGCTCCAGATCCAATCTAGTCTTCAAGCTCAAGTTGGGCCCCAGACCCAACCTGTTTATCAAGCGTAGCCTAGCTCCCATGCCCAATTTGTAGCCTAGCCGCCTTATAGTTTTAAGCAACCCTAAGGGCAAAATCAATTTGCCCCATACCAAAATTATCAATAACCACAGGTTAACCCTTATCAGAATTTTCAGCAGCCATATGTTGCTCCTGTGGGTCAGGTCAGTAATCAGTGCAATGCAGGGGGTCAAATCCAGGGTCAACCATCTAGTTACAGCTATAACCCCTATGGACAAAATCCCTATGGGCCAAATCCGTCTGGACAAAATCAATGGGGGCAACAGGGAACTGGATGGAACTCTGGTGATGTTTCTTATCTGCGGCCTCAGATGTCCTTCAATCCTCAATTACCCTTTTTGGTGACATTGGAATTACCAGACGTGTCTGAACTGACTAATGATCCTATTCTTCATAATCTGTATTGGCCACTGGTTCCAACTAAGATTCCTGGTGATTGTCCCAAATTCGATTGTAAAGCTAGAGAAGATCCCCAAGCTCATGTCATGACCTATCACCTATGGTGTTCATCGAATTCATGGCTTGATGATTCAATCTGGCTCTGCCTATTTCAACGGACTCTCACTGGCTTTGCGGCCAAATGGTATATTGAGTTAGCTCGTGGAACTTTTCAGGACTTTAACTCACTAGATATGGCATTTTTAACTCACTTTCAGTTGCCAATTCGATATGAAATGGACACATACCTCCTAACATCTTTGAAACAGAACATGGCTATGCATATCTCTGATCATATCCATGAATGGAGACGTCATCGCCATTTAATTAAGTTCTGTATCCCCAACCAGCTTCTAACCGACTGGTTTACAACCTCGTTCATTTGTCCAATAGCCCGGGACATTGCTATGGGGGCATGTGTAATTGAAGAGAAAGCCATTGCGTGTGCTCAGTACCTTGACTTGGTTTATTCCTAGTCTGGTACATTATATGATATTTTTCCAGATGCTCCGCGACCTGGAACTTCCCAAGCCCCGTCAACACCATCTGTTGATGGTGTCATAGGTTCTGTTAACGCATCCTCTCGAAAAGCTCTTGCTAACCCTACGAAGCAAAAATTTAATGTTCCAAATTAAAATGATTCCTAGGCTTCGTCTAATTCTGGTAAGACTTCTGAGGTTAACGTCGTTCAGTCCACCTCGGTAGACAAAACCTCAAAAGGTAAGAAGAAGGGAAAAGGAAAGAATAAAGCCGATCAACCTAAGCAGGATCCCCCTAAGCCTCCGGCCGAGGAAGGTGCCAAGCGCAAACCTAAGTATCCTTGTCTTATTTGTGACAAGGATCACTATACTAAAGACTGCCCGAGGCGTTCTTAGGTTAGTCGTTTGTTAAAAGGTGCCCCTGGGACTCCTGCTGTGCTCAAAGAGCCTTTTCCCTCCCTGCAGACTCAAATGGTCATTGATCCTTCTCAATCCTCTTCTCCCTTCGGATCTCAAGTTTTTATGGCTGGGACGATCCCCGTCCATATTAGTACATGGTCAAAGGAGTATCCTTCACCCACTGGGAAGGAAACTGAGGTCCCCTCTAGTGTTCCTCTATCCAGTTCAAGTCCACTCCATATTGAGCGACCTAGTACTGAGACGGTCATTCGACCTCCTCCTAAAGGAGTACTCTGGAAGTCTTCTTACAACCCTAATGTTCGTGTTGCTCAGCATTATAGCATCGTTGAGGACTTAGCCCAAGCTCCTTCGGCTATGTCCACATTAGAAGTCCTCTAGAGCTATCCCTCCCAGAGGAAGTCATTGCTATCGGCCATCGGTGGCATTGACCTGGTTGACTCGGAATTGATCACTTTTGACCTGGAAAATCATGTACCAAGACTGCCTCACCAAATAGCCTTTGTTATTCAAGTCATCATCAATTCTAAGACTATTCACCATACTGTTATTGATGAAGGCACTTCTACTTGCATCATGTCTATTGCTTGTTGGAAGGCTATCAATTCTCCAACCCTGAGCCAGTCTCCAAATACCTTGGAAGCCTTTGATGGGAGAGATTCTCGTCCTTACGGTATACTTCCACATCTGCCTATTACTCTGGAAGGGAAGACGGTTAAAGTTGAGGTCGAAGTTGTTGATGCCAATTTGACTTACAACCTCCTCTTAGGACGAAGTTGGACCTATGCCATGCGAGTCATGGCCTCATCTCTATTTCGTGTCCTTCATTTCCCTCATCAAGGGAAGATTGTCATGGTAGACCAACTGTCCTTCTTTGCCTCTTCTTCTTCCGATGGCAACGTGCCTTTCGTGGAGCATACCTCTATTCCGTATGAGAGTGTGGGTGCTGGACTTTTTAAAGATCCTGCCCTCATGGGCATTTTTTCACTCCCACCTCCTAACATCACTCCCGTCAATATGATTTATGTTCATTCTGATCCGTGGGTTCTTCCTCCTGCTGAACAAATAGAATCTTAGGGTGATGTCATGCCATTGAGTCCTATCGAGCTCAACTACGTCGAAATTGTTTCTACATTGTCTTCATTTTCTGAACCTACTGCTTCAAGTAGGGCTCTCGAATCATACGTCCAATCCCCTTGGCTTGGAGATGGCGCTTCTTTGAACCCCTTACAGGAAACCTTTCCTTCTGATGAAGTGATTATTGAGACTATGTCTTCTGAGGAACCCCCCTGGCTTGATCATCACCATCGTTCCTCGTTTCTCCCTACCCATGGGGCTATGCTTACTTGTCTTGAGTGGTTTGCTTCCTGTCTCCCTTCCCAACCCCTTTAGACACCTATACAGATCCATAAAGTTTTCTTTGAAGGAAATATGGGGAACATCACACAAACTCAACCTATCGACATCTCTATTAATCCAGGGGTTGTCGAGCATATTCACGTTGGAGTAACCTGTACTCCCGAGGAAATTCAACTTTATACTAATATTTTTCGAGAATTTCATGATGTTTTTGCTTGGTTGTATGAAGAGATACTCAGCATCGATCCTAGCATTGTGGTGCATGAAATACCTACGTACCCAGGTGCTAAACCTATTTGATAGCGTTTGCACCCTATGCACCCCCGAAAGGCTGCAGCTATCAAAGCGGAAGTTGAAAAGCTCCTTAAAGTTGGTTTTATTTACCCTATCCTACTTACATATTGGGTTTCTAATATTGTCCCTGTAACCAAGAAACAGGGCACTATTAGGGTATGTGTTGATTATCGTGACATTAATCGTGCTTCTCCCAAAGATAATTTCCCTACACCTTTCATCGACCAACTCATTGATGAGTGTGCTGGGAGTGAGATTTATTCATTTATGGATGGCTTCTCTGGTTACAACCAGATCAATATATCGCCTGCAGATCAACACAAGAACGCCTTTATCTGTCCGTAGGGTACTTTTGCCTATAAGAAACTCCCTTTCGGTCTAAAAAATGTCGGTGCTACCTTCCAACGTGCGATGTCCTACGCGTTTCATGATATTCAACACATTGTATAGCCTTACCTGGATGACCTTCTGGTTCATTTAGAAAAGCACTAGGACCATCCAAAACACCTTTGTGAAATATTTCTTCGCTGTCAGCACTATCGTATTCACCTTAATCTGCATAAATGTGTCTTTTGCGTTGAATTCGGCAGACTTCTTGGGTTTGTCATCTCCAAAGAGGGTATCTGCTGGATCCTCTTAAGGTCAAAGCTATCTTGAATCTTCCTCCCCCTACTTCTTTGCAGCAGCTGCAGAGTTTGCAAGGTAAAGCTAAATTTTTACATCGTTTTATTCCAAACTATGCTGAAGTAGCCAAAGGCTATACGCGGTTATTAAAACGGGATACCCCTTTTGTCTGGGATGCTGTTGCACAAGAGTCATTCAAGCAGCTCAAGGCGCTCCTTGTTTCTGCTCCATTGTTACGTCTGCCTAATTATCACCATGACTATACTCTTTATTTAGCCGCCGCTGATACTACTATCGGCATGGTTCTGGTCCAAGACGACAATGATGGTACTGAGCATGTTGTCTACTATCTCAACCACAATCTACTCGATACAGAAACTCGATATGCCTATGTCGAGAAGTTGGCCTTGGCTGCCGTTCATGCCATCCAACATTTCCATCACTATGTATTGTTGCATACTATGACGGTGATTTCTGACTGCAACCTGATGACGTACATCTTGTCACATCAGTTATTGGGGGTTAAATACTCAAAATGGATTGTCATCCTTCAAGAGTTTGACTTGGAGTTTACTACAGCCAAGTCTAAGAAATCCCTCATTTTTGTTGAGTTACTCTGTTCCCTACCATCTGCAACTACACCCTCTCGATCAAAGGACCAAATTCCGAACGAATCTCTATTTTTAATTAGCACCCTCGATCCGTGGTACACAGATATTATTTTCTACCTTCAAACATCCTCCTTTCATTCTGATTTATCTAAGGATGCTCGGAGACGTATTCGCCATCATTCTCAACCCTATCACATTATTGGGGACACCCTGTATCGGGTTGGTGCTGACTCTATTCTCTATCGTTGTTTGACATTCGAGGAGGTCGAATGAGTCTTGAAAGACTGCCACTCTGGTGCTTGTGGAGGTCATATGTCTGGGTATGCTAGTGCTCAGAAGATCCTCCGTGCTGGTTATTTTTGGCCATCTATTTTGAAGGATTGCATTCTTGTTGTTCGCTCTTGTCATGCGCGCCAAATCTACCAACAGAAGATGCGTGCGCCCCCTGCTCCTTTGCACCCTATCGTTACTGTTGGCCCTTTTTTCAAATGGGACATTGATTATATGACCTATAAACCTCACTCGGCTAGGGGGCATGGGTATATCATCGTTGCCATTGATTATTTCACGAAATGGGCCGAGGCGATGCCTACACTATCCAATGACGGTAAGACAACGGTGCAATTTTTATTCAATCTTGTCATTTCACATTTTGGAGTCCCTCAGGCTATCGTCACTGATCACGATTCTCATTTCTGTAATCATATGATGACTGAGTTAACAACCCAGCTGGGCTTGTGGCATGATAGTTCGACATCATATTATCCTCAGGCCAATGGCTAGGTAGAAGCTATCAACAAAGTGTTGGTCATGATGCTTCAATGCACCATTGGAACGTACAAGTCCAACTGGCATCTGATGTTGTTTTCTGCCTTATGGGCCTACCGAACCTCCACGAAAGATGCCACCGGATTCACCCTGTTCCAATTAGTTTACGGTATGGAGGCCACTCTTCCAATTGAGTGTGAAATCCCTTCGCTTAAATTAGCTGTCGAATTGCTCCCGAACACTACTCTGGTAGAAGAACATCTTCTTTACGTAGAACGGTTAGATGAGACCTGTCGACTAGCCTCTCTAGTTATTGAAGCGCAGAAGAAGATAGTGAAAACTCACTTCGACCAAACTATTCATCCTCGTTCTTTTGTTGAAGGAGATCTAGTACTACTCTATGATCAAGCAAATGATAAGCTAGGGGCAGGCAAATTCAAGCCTATGTGGCATGGGCCCTATATTGTGAAACGTGTTTTGCAAAAAGGGGCTTATGAGCTAATCGATTATGAAGGGAATCCTCTAGATAAGCCCCGAAACAGGCTTTATCTGAAAAAATATTATGCGTGAATCCCATGCATCTGATTTGTACATATGTGTGTTTTCAGCATGTGTGTTTTTAGTGTGTGTTTGCTTGAATGGCTTGGTGTGTAGGCGTAATTGCCACTTACTGTGTCTTTTTAATTCTTTTGCAGATGTCTGCTACACCTTATGTTGGTTTCGCTGATGGTGCCTGCCGTAGTACCCAGAATCTTTCTTCTGCGACATGGGTGATCTATGATCCTCATGGTGAGTTAGTAGATCTTTAGGGAGTTTTTATGGGTTGCACCACAAACAATGTCGCTGAATACAACGTTGTTATTGAATTGCTGATTGAGGCAATTAACCTCGATATTTGTGCATTGGTTGTGAATCTGGATTCTCAGCTTGTTGTCCACCAACTCAATGGGCATTATTCCGTTAGAAATCATTGGATTTTAATTTGTATTTATGTGTTAAATTATTAGAAAGAAGTTTTGATTTTATTACATATCAACATATTCCAAGAAGATTAAACACATTAACTGATGCATTAGCAAATCATGTATTAGACAGACATTTACGCAACATGTAAATTAAACATTGTACAAAAGCATTTAGACACAATAATGAACCATAAGATAGCATGTATGTATGTGTATAATATATAGACTCTGGAGACGAGTCGCACGAGCAATGGTTTGCTATAGGAGCATAACCCACCATAGTAGGATGCCTAGGTTTTATTTGCTACTGATTTTTTTGAGAGCATGTGTCTCGGATGTACACAGACCTCTATTTTGACATACACACTTATTTTTTGAGCGCCTCGGTGCACCACACGACAATATAATATATATATATATATATATAATAAATAAATATATTATATTAATATATATATATAATATTATATATATATATATATATATGTTGTGTGGTGCACCGAGGCGCTAAAAAAATAAGTGTGTATGTCAAAAAATAGAGTCTGTGTACATCCGAGACACATGCCTCTCAAAAAAATCAGTAGCAAATAAAACCTAGGCATCTACTATTGTGGGTTATGCTCCCTATAGCAAACCATTGCTCGTGCGACTCGTATCCAGAGTCTATGCACCCTAGGTATCACCTCTATTGTATGTATCTAATACTCCATGGGGACCTCTTCGATCCCCCTGTAATGTCGGATCCCCTCTGTCAAGCCCTCAAGATTACGGGCCACTGTCTTCACTGAACAGCTAGCTCGAGGAACCAAGGCCAGCTCTCTAATGCCTTGTGGTTCCCTTTGTGCTTCCTGAGCCAGTCACACAGGCCTCTCTGGTCCCACATCTACAGTAACGTAAGATACATCGTTAAGACATATGCATGAAAAAATTCTAAAAACATCATAAAAGACAAAATACAAAAATAGTGTGATCAAGTGTTTAACTCCATCGTCCCACTGCTCACCACAAGCAGCATCATGTTGGGGTCCTCGTGAAAATCCATACCTGCGTATGGCCAATCCTCTACAAAGATCATCTGGTGAATTAGCCACTCTCGAAATAGTGTCCCCCATGACACTGGTCGACCACCAACCCCTCGCGACATGACATGTGCCCAGCGAGTGATTCGGGTCTCCTGTGGTCTCGGATCGTCCAAATCCATATCCTGTAACTAAAGTGATGAGACTCATTCTAGTATGAGTGGGATCAAGATAGACCCGTAACCGAACTACTTCGCTTCCCCACGATGACATTTGGTGAGCTGCCTCTTCATGTTGATGGTCACTGCCTCAGCTCAGTTATACATGGTTGGGTTAAGGCAATCAAGAGCCAACCGAAGGTGGGTCTTTGTTGCCTCATGCTAGGCCTGGGAGCCCGCTACTCTCATCACCAAAAATAGAACCGAACGAAGAATCAGGTCCTCCACTAATGGGATCGCCAATTTCCCGCTAGTGCCTGATTTACGTGCCCCTGGGCACACCTGAGCTATCAACATGTCCAGTGATTCCCCGCTAGTTCGTTGGCCCTCTAAAATTGGCCTCTCACCACGACAGGAAAATCCAGTCAAGAAATAGATATCTGTAGCATTAAACTCAATTTCTTTGCCTTGGATGACAAACTTTCCATCTGTTGGGTTCCAAGCACGAATCAACAACTCTAACAAGTCAAGTTGGGCCCGAAGATGCGAAGTGAGGAATAATTTTAGTAATCCACAAGCAAGCAAAGCTCTTTAGCACCTGACATCATTGAATTCTTGTTCGTCGTTGATATCGTGAGTTCTTTCTTGCCATACAAATGCCATGATGCCTTGCATTAAAGGAAATATGAATTAGAACCCTTTTTATAAATTTAAATTCATAAATTATGAAGAATTTCAATTTTCCGGCACCGTCACAGCTATTTGCCAAACAGTGGCGACGACTCGGGTTCAACAGTTCATTTTCCCCACGATCGATGCGAGAGTACACCAATCTCTCGCGACGATCTTGAAGGTGGTGTGTATTATCACGCTTGGTCGTCGCTAACGCAAGCAATTTTCTCGCAATGATCGAGAGGTAGACCCAGATTTGAAAATCAGTCTAAAACCACCTATATAACACTAAATTACATAAAAAAACCACTCAAATGTAGTGCAAGGAAGAAGGTTTCAAGTGAAACCATAGACTATTGATGCCGTAATCGATTTCGAAAGTTTGCTCAGGTTGATGCTCCAAAACGCCAAAGGTAAAAGTGCACAATGTAAATGGTAAAAATAGAATTACCACACCCCTTTTTATAGTTTTTTTTGGAAAAATTAGAAATTACACTTTAGGGTGTGGGTTTTTCATTTATATTGAGTTTTTAATTAGGGTTTCGGTGTTTTTGATAATATTTCCACATATATAATCTATTTATGTCGAATAGATCTTATGGTGTAATGTTTTGTGCAGAAATAGTGATGGCTGGTTTGTATACATTTGGTTTGTATTTTCCCCAAAGTCCTCTTTAAGCTCTTTTCCAACTTAAAAGACAAAACGATTGCCGAGTTATTCCTTTTTGACTCATTAAACAAAACAAGAGGGGCTCTACTTTGTGCTCTTTTCCGACCGTGTAAATAGGAAAATATTGTCGGGATTTTGTCGTTTTAGGTCTGATATTGGTTACAAAACGGCATGTCTTCGATTGCTTTTCTACTCTTTCGGATCGAGGTCACTAATCACGAAAAGTATTCCTTGATCGTAATGGTCAAGCGGTTCTCTCGAGTATTATTTTATACTTTTTCGGGCTCGAGGGACACAAATATACGAAAAAGGACCCCCTGGAGTTTTCTTTTCCATGTCTTTTTCAAACTCTCTAAACATGGAAAAGATTCTGTCACACGGAATGAGTCGATTTTGCGGACAAGCTCGACCTTCCTAGTATCTAAAGATATCTAGTGACAAGCAAGCCAATCAAAAACTATCTTTCTCTAAATATGCAATTAAAAACAAAGACAAACAAGTGTTTTAGGCCTACCTTGGGTCCAATGCAAGTTTGTGGAAGCCTCACTCCTTTGATCCAAATGAGCTCCCTTGTAGCAAGTCTACAAACACAAACAAGCAAACAAATTAAATAGCACCTAAAAAGCCGATCTCATAAAGCATATCCATCATAATGATCAAGGAATTTATGAAACAACCACATAAGACAATTTGTTGAGAAAAATGAATCTGATTGTATTAATTTCAAATCAAAGAAGAACTTTACAACTTGTGCCTTGATGTTGTACAAGCTCCTCCCAGGGTCCAACAAGAAGTCTCCTCTACTTTGACAAGTTTCACTCACTTCCCAATGAAGCCAAAAGGTATGTGATCTCTCCTCTCAAGCTTAACTAGGAAGTCTTAATTCCATCAGCATTTACCCTTAAAAATGTTCAGCTTCTAACCTCTCCAGCAACCAGCCCAATGCCTTAATTTATAGTGCAATGGAGGGAAGTTACTAGGTCCTCCTTCAAAGGGATAAAGCCCTCCTTCAAAGGGATAGCTCCTCTTATCAAGGGATTAGGTCCTTCTATTTTGGGATGCATGAACCACCTTGGAGTGAACAATCCACGTCAAAATTCCTTCTAGAATCATCTAGAATTAACCCAAAGTGAGTTTTTTAGAATAAACTTGCGCCTTTTTGACTTTCATAGGGGTCCGCACCCACCCCTTTACAGACAGAGTGGGCAGATCCGCAGGTAACATGAACAAAGGATGCGGGACCGCAGGTAAAAGTGAGAGAAAGTGCGGAACCAGAGCTTTATTGATTTTTAATGTCTTTCTCTCATTTTCAAAGCTTGACATGAAGAGCTGAGGTGTGAGACTTGCTTAGGAGGATAGTATAAGTGATGATAGACCTATACTGACTGCAAATAGTGATGGTGACGATATTTTTGTGTAACAGATTTCCCCCTAAAGTGCGAAGTCTGTAGTAGATGAGGATTTCATTTATCATTTAGGAAGAGTGAAGTACTTTATCATTTCGAGGATCATCTTGTTGGAGAGCCCGGTGGAACCTGTAAAAAACATTCAACGCAAATATATATATGAGATCATATTCATC
>APFE030070155.1:62157-75190 GCA_000404065.3 Pinus taeda | reverse complement strand
GAAACCACCAATAATGTCAATGGCTCTCAAAGTACTCAGTACAATCCATGAGATGTGAATAGATGTGTTGATGTCGAACATGTCACGGAATCCTTTGATCGAAGGTCAATGATGCAACCTATTGTCGAAGGCGAGACATCTGCCATTGAGGCATGCAGATCCTAAGGTACTGACGATTTCTAGATCATCTTTCTAGATAAAGAGCTGAAGTCGATAGAAAGCGATCCGTCATAGGCAAGCCCACAACTCGAAATCATAGATCAAGTTTGAAGAAATTTAGTTGTAAGGACTGACTCAAGGATGGTCAATATGGATGACAGATATTTTGCAGATGAATGGCTTATTTTCACTGACCTCTTGAACACATAGCGACACAACAGATGGTTTGGTGACAAATGACCCAAAGTTAATACCCAGAAACTAGCTGAAGACTTTCAATGTGGTTTGATCAACTGTTAGGCAAAGGATTTCCCAACCTAGGTGAATAAAAGTGTCGTGTTCAAGAGTGGTTACAAAGTATGAAAAAAAGAATCATTTTTCTCTCTTTCCCCCACCATTTCTGGTAAGTACCTCTTTATTTTTTACAGGCTTGAGGAGGATAACATTTGCTTGATTATAAGCTCATTCTTCGAATGAGTCCAACTTAGTTTAAATTCAAACCCTAAGAAGGAGTGGTCCGTTCCTGTTTGTAATGGAACAGGTCCTTTACTGTCAAATTTTAACGAGTCCAGTATAGGAGAAACTCGGCGTTTTACAATTTTAGAGAGTCTGAAAAAACTTAAGAAGACTCGAGGGTTGACTTTTTTCGTAATTTGTGTCTCCCAAGCCCGAAAAAGTATAAAATAATACTTGAGAGAACTGCTTGATCTTTACGACCAAGGAGTACTTTTCATAATTAGTGCCTCTGATCTGAAAAATTAAAAAAGTGATCAATGACACATCGTTTTATGACCAATATCGAATTTGAAACGACAAAAATCCAACAATCTTTTCATGTTTTTACGGTCAGAAAAGGGCTGTAAGAGGACTGTCTTTTTAGTTCCGTTTTAACGAGTTTGAAAAGAAAAACTCAGCTATCTTTTCATATTTTAGGAGTCAGAAAAGAGCTTAAAGGTGACTCTAATGTTTTTTCGTCGAAAATGACCGATTTCACCTGAAAAATCCGTTATCCTGAACAAAAGCTCAAACATTACTCATACCTGTTTAAAATGGATAAAAATGCTGCAAAAGTTACCTTTCTAAAGTGAAACATAAACAAATTTACAATTTATTTATTCAAAAAACTTATAAAAATGGCTTTCGTCAATTCATTTTTACTGTTTGAGATTTGGGTGAGAAAAAAGGGCTTTTGGTCAGAAACTTCCCATGAAGATTGCGGAAAATCCGTCCGTCGGAATCAAGCGCCGTCTCCTCCAGGTAATCCACATCATCCTAATCTTCAATTTCATCCCTTTCAAATTGTTTTTTAGGGTTTCATTTCATTTTTTAGGGAGTTTTAAGGTCAAAAACCAGCGTGCGGGGGCCCGCAGGTATAACACAGGGGACCCGCGTACCCCGACTTTTTCGCAATGGAAAAAAGTCAGGGGTATGCGCCTACCGTGAAGGCAAGGTGTGGGCCCACACACTGTTTCTAACAGAAAGGGTGTGTACCCCGGGCAAAGGTTTTTAAACCCTAACAAACTCAAATTTCACCCAAAAATTTCAATTTTATATATTCTAATTCGCATTTTTACTGAATGCAGGGTAAACATCATGCTTGATTGGCGAGAACAAGAGCATGAGGACGTAGATCTTGCCGCAATAAATCATCAAACTTCGATCGATGCATTGAAGGCACGCGGCTTATACAAATTTTGGGCCATACCTGGCATGAGGGCCCAGGTGGACTTTCTGCAATGGCTGGTAGATAGGTGGAGTATACAGGACCAATGCTTCTTCATTGGTGGTCACCAGCTCGAAATAGAGCCGGCAGACATATAATTTTTGACTGGTTTGCCTAAGAGAGGTGAACATTTGACTCTATTCGGGGCTAGGGCAGGTGGCCAGTCTGTCGATAGCCTCCGGCTAGAGTACTGCAATGTCCAGACCAGAGACAAAGGGATAGATATCAAAACCATATCCTGTCCTGAACTCATGGTGATTGCGTTTATAGTTACCAGACTCTACGAGAGCGTAGCACTACATGTAGCCACTGGATCCCAGATGTGGATGGCAGTTGACTGCTTTCGAGGCACCATTTTCAACTTGTGCGATGCTGTGTTGGCTAATGTAAAAGGCCAACTGACTAGGGCCAAGAACGGACAACTGAAGACCTTTGGATATGGTGCTTTAGTTGTGAGATTTGGTCTGGAGAGGGTCCCGATGTTGGTCCCACAGCACCTCACTGTTGGAGGTGGGCTTCCTCGAGAGCCCAAACTGATGCGATGGGTTGCAGTTATGGCCCGTCATCCTGATGAGGGGACAGAGATCGTTCAATTCAAACCTGATTATTTCCAATGGTTGGAAAACCAGGTTTTTTCTATTCAGGACTTTCCTTATGCTGGGGTAGATTTTCGCGGTGACCCAGACATGGTTGTTCCACCAGGAGAGAAATGGGATGACTCAGGTAAAATCATTTTCAACGTTTTTCCTAATTTAAGTTTTTTTTGTTTTTATCTCGTCCCAAAATTGATAGTAAAAGTTTCAAATGCAGATGTAGGCCCACGACGACTAGCCGCTCTCCGGCTTTATGAGAGGAAACAACCAACTGCAGTGGCACCAGCCCCACAGGACGAATCAGCAGAGACCTTGGCCGAATTGGAGAGCCATCTAGAGCACTTGACAGGAGACATTCCGGAGACCAGCATAGATGACATTCCTCGTCGACTTCAGCGCTATGTGATTGGGGTCCCAGGACCTTTTAGGGGGTTCCTTTGTAAGGTGGCCCGTGCAGTGGTTTCTTATCGAGATCATCACCAGTGATGGGATGATCGCCTATTGTAGACACATATGACATTTTTGCTTTTTGTACTTATCATTTTTGCCGATCATAAGGTGTTTTTCAACCTATGATTGAGGATGATGTATATTTTGACACACTCCTATATTATACTACATCACTATTACCAGCTTATCTTGTTAAACATGTTATGGAATGTTTTTAAATTTACTTGTATGACTATTGCAAATGTCTACTTAACATTTGAGAAGCAATTACATCTGCTAATGTATTTAAAGATCTTGGAATATGCTGATATTCAATATAGTCAAATTCACGTTCCAAGAGACGCACTCTCAAAAATAATCTTAATAACACTAGATTTCTAATGGAATATACTCTATTAAGCTGTAATACAACGAGTTCAGAATCTAACCTCACTATCAAACTCCGAATCCCAAATGAAATAGATTCAGATAATAACTCAATCACTGCACTATAATCTGCAATGTTGTTTGTTGTTTGACCGAGGCTTACCCCATGCATAGATACTAACTCGTCAGAGGGCGAATAAATAACCCAAGCTGCGGAAGAAATATTCCGTGTACTACGACAAGCACCATCATCGAAACCAATGTATGTTTGGAGAGGCGTCGACATCTGCAATATCAAGAGTAAAACCAAGATAAGCAGGAATGATGATGAAAAGCACTCTCTAAGCTAAGCACACTTTTTAATCTAAAACACACCAGCTAGAAAGAAAACTAACCTAACTAAAAATCTCCACACCCATCCTTAAGCATAATACCTCTTCAGGTAAAGACAATTTCTGGGTTTACCTAAAGAGACCCCGTCAAAGTCTACCAATTCATAGGCCCCTTTTGCTAGTTTTCGCTTGACAACATAGGGACCATGCCACATAGGCACGAATTTTCTAGCGCCTAATTTATCATTTGCCTGATCGTACAATAAGACTAGGTCTCCTTCCGAAAAATTTCGAGGGGTCACATTTCGATCATACTGAGCTTTAATACGTTTTGCATGAGTTTCGATCGCTAATGTAGCATCATGTCAATTCTCATCTAGCTGAGCCAAGTATAACAAACGTCGTTCCTCTTCGAAAGTGGCTAGAAGTAACTCGATGGCCATTTGCAATGACGGGATTTCGCACTCAATGGGTAACACAGCTTCCAGACCATAAACTAGTTGGAAAGGAGTGAACCCTGTTGACGTTTTTACTGAGGTTCGATACGCCCAAAGCGCTGAAAATAGCATGTTGTTCCAATTCGACCGGCGAATCCCAATGATTTGTCGAATCATGATGACTAGAGCTTTGTTGATGGCTTCAACCAGACCATTAGCTTGTGGATAATAAGGAGTTGAACTATCGTGACGCAAGCCAAGCTGGCCTGTAAGTTCAGTCATCATAACGTTTCGAAAATGACGCCCATGATCAGTGATAATCACTTGTGGAACACCAAACCTAGCAATTATATGATTGAACATGAAAATCGCAGCTGTTTTGCCGTCTACCTCAAATGTAGGCATCGCCTCGGCCCACTTGGTAAAATAATCTACCGCAAGGATGATATACGCATGCCCCCCGTCCGAGTGAGGGTTACATGTAATAAAATCGATACCCCGTTTGGCAAAAGGACCAACAAAAATTATAGGGTGGAGAGGAGTAGGTGGAGCGCGCATCTTTCGATCAAAAATTTGGCAGTTGTGGCATTTTCGGACCGCGTTAATACAATCTTTAACATAGACGGCCAGAAATAGCCAGCGCGCAATATCTTTTGGGCTTTGGCATACCCAGACATATGACCGCCACACGCTCTAGAGTGACAGTCATTTAGGACCCTTTCAGCTTCCTCGTGAGTTAAACAACGTCGAAAAGTAGAGTCCGCCCCACGACGATAAAGAGTATCTCCAATAATTCTGAATTGTTGGGACTGGAATCGTATTTTTCTACGTTCTGACCTGGAAATTTCTAGCCAAAAGGATTGGGTTTGGAGATAAACGATGATATCCCCATACCACAGATCTAAAGTGCTGATTAGAAACAAGGATTTGTTCGCAATGGGCTCCTCCGCCACAGCTTCCGTGTTAGCACACGGGAAGTCACACATTAACTCCGCAAAAACTAAATATTTCTTTGACTTAGACTTTTCAAATTCCAAGTCGAACTCTTGCAGGATCACAATCCATTTGGAGTACTTGCGCCCTAGCAATTGCTTGGTCAAAATATAGATCATAGGGTTGCAATAAGAAATTACTGTAGTTTTACGCAGTAAAATGTAACGACGAAAACGTTGGACAGCTTGAACAGCTGCCAATGCCAATTTCTCCACATGTGAGTATTTTAGCTCAGTTGGATTTAAAGTTCGACTAAGGTAATATATCACATGTTCAGTACCGAATTCATCTTCCTAAACTAACACCATTCCGATGGTGGAATGGGAGGCGGCGAGATACAAGAAGTAGTCTTGGTTGTAGTTGGGAGGATGCAATAACGGTGCATGGGTCAATGCGTGTTTTAGTGCATCAAAAGATTTCTCAGCTATCTCATCCCAAAAGAATGGAGTATTCTGTTTCAACAACCGGGTAAAACCCTTTGTGATCTCGGCGTAGTTCGGAATGAATCGACGTAAAAAGTTTGCTTTCCCTTGCAAACTTTGGAGTTGGCGAAGACTCGAAGGAGGAGGCAATTTGACAATGGCTTCAACCTTCGAGGGATCGATGCGAATGCCAAATTTCGAAACAACAAACGCCAGTAACCGACCCATTTCTATACAGAAAACACACTTGTGGGGATTCAACCTAATCCGATAATGCCTACACCTCATAAAGATTGCTCGTAAATGGATAATATGATTAGCTCGATGTAATGAATGAGCAGGCAAATCATCGAGATCGGGTTGCACAATGTGCTTGATATCATGAAAAGCATAAGACATGGCCCTTTGAAAGGTAATTTGCAGTAAGAAAATGTCCCCCATGGACAAATGAAAGCCGTTTTTGGTTGATCCACAGGTAGAATATTGATTTGATTGTATCCGGAAAAACCATCCATGAAGGAGAATATTTCACTGCCGGCACAATCATCAATGATTTGATCGATATAGGGAGTTGGGTAATTGTCCTTTGGACAGGCTCGATTAATGTCCCTATAATAAATACATATTCTTATTTTCCCTTGCTTTTTATTAACAGGAACAATATTCGATACCCAATCCGTTAATGGAATCGGATAAATGAAACTTGCTTTGAGTAATTTTTCAACTTTTGCTTTAATTGCAGCAGCTTTTCTTGGGTGGATCTGACACAAACGTTGCCGGACTGGTTTAGCATCCAGGTAAGTTTTGATTTCATGAACAACAATTGCGGGGTCAATTCCTGGCATTTCCTCATATGACCAGGAAAACACGTCGTGGAATTCTTGAAATAGGGCCTTATATGTTCGAATTTCATTTTCCGTACAAGCGGCACCTATATGAATGTTCTCAACAATTCCAGGCTTAACCGAAATGTCAATAGGAATAGTTCGAGAAATATTTCCCAAGTTTAACTCTGAATCAGGATTTTTCATTGGATTCTGAGCTTCCTTGACATATTCAGTCGTAAAAATTGATGAAAAATCATTTTCAAAATGATCACTCTTGGGTAAAAACGAAGATCTATGATGAAGATCTTCCCATGGTAAATCATCGACACATAGGATTTCACGAATTTGTTCATCAGTTTGAACAAGTTTTGAAAACGTTATTAAATCCGAGTTTGAGGTTGAAAGTGATTCCTCATGGACCACATTCATTAAGTCAATTCTGGTTGAAGATGTGTCGGAAAGCGACTGCACAGTTTGATACGCAATTTCATATGGACTCAAAGGCATGACATCATCGAATGAGTCTATCTCAAATTCAGAAGGTACGATCCAAGGATCATCATAAACAATGGTGTCTGACAAAATCATATGAATGGTTGCAATAGAAGACGATGCGTTGAGAGGAGGAAAAGGAAAAGTTCCTAGTAAACCGACATCTTTAACTAGTCCTACTCCAACATCCTTATATGGGATAGTCGTTTTACCGACATGCTGAATACTTTCAGAAGAGGCTGGGTCGGATGAAAAGTAAGTCAGCTGGTCTATGGTTATGATCTTTCCATTATGAGGGAATTTTATAAGCCGAAAGACCGATGAAACGACAGCTGTCATAGCGTAAGACCAACTACGACCCAAGAGAAGGTTGTAATCTAGAGGGGCATCAACCACCTCCACATCTAGATTAACGGTTTTACCTTCAAACCCTATAGGTAGATCCTGTAGAATGCCAAAAGGATGAAACCCACGACCATCGAAGGCCTTTAGAATTTTCGGGGATTGATTTAGCGAAGGAGAACCAAGCGATCTCCAACATTGTATCGACATAATACACGTTGAGGCTCCCTCATCAATCACAGTCCTATAAACAGGTTTGTTTTTTACTATCACTGGGATCTGGAAAGCCATTTGATGAGGCAAGTGTGGTGTACTACTTTCTAGATCAAAAATTATAAGGTTCGAGTCCTGAACGTCAACAGCTCCTATAGCCGACAAAAGTAATTTACGCTGTGCTGGACATGATTGCAACACTTCCAAAGCCGACATTGCTGAAGGTGAAACAGCTAAATCTTCAACAATGTTATAGTTCTAAGCCGCTCTCGCATGTGGATTGAAAGTTGACTTTCGAAGTATACCCTTGGTGAGCGGTTTGATTACTAAGTCTGGATTAGGTTTCTCGATCTATAGCAGATCAGAACCGGGAGCTGAGGTTGATGGGTTAGAATGAGAAGATTCTGCTTCTTTACCATCAACAGGACTTTTACTTCCATAATCATACGATCAAGTCGCAATCCTAACATGGGACATCATCAGTATGGGTTCTTCATTGGTATTTGAGGGAGAACCTATCATCTTACTATCTTGACTTGGAAAAGGATCCTTCAAAACAGCAGGAGTTTGGGAACCTTTGACAATTTTCGCAACCTCTGCACGATGAGGGAAGTCTCTTGTAAAATGCTCTTCATCACAAATGAGGCAAGGATAATGAGGTTTGCATTTCTCATCAGTTGATTCCGCTTTTTCTGGTTTCTCTTTTGAATTTTTATCTGTTTTATTCTTCTTCTTCCCTTTCTTCTTATCACCGGATTTTGATTTGGTTGTAGATGACTCTACAACATGAATATCGGCGGAAAGTTCCACGGAAGAATCTCTTGTCGGGGAATCTGGCAAGGTTATGATAGGAGAAGAATTCTTGGAAGACTTCTTCTTACTTTTGTTATTAACCGTACAAATCATACCATCAGCGGCATGAGACCCTAAAGGAGCTGCAGCGATTTGATTTTGCTTGGGAAGATCGGGGATTTTCTCATGTAACGTACCTGACTGAGTATAAACTAAGTCAAGGTACTGTGCTTGGGCAATTACTTGCTCCTCAGTAATGACTCCGGCCTTAGCCACATCCTCAGTGATCTTGGGCAGTAAAGATTTTACAAACCATTCAACTAAGATCTGATCTGGGATAAAAACTTTCACTAAACATCGTCGACGTCTCCATTCATGAATGTGATCTTAAATGTAAGTGGACGTTGACTGCTTTAACGAAGTTAATAATTCCATGCCATTGTCATATCTGACTGGAAATTGAAAATGAGTTAAAAACGAAGTAGCTAACTGACTAAAGTTATAAAAAGTGGCTCGCGGTAACTCAATGTACCACTTGGCCGCAAGACCAATTAGAGTGCGCTAGAAAAGTCTTAAACGGATTGAATCATCTGAAATGGAATTAGATGCACACCAAAGGTGATAAGTCATCACATGGTTCGACGGGTCCTCTCCTGGTTTGCCTTCAAACTTAGGAATATCACTAGGCAACTTATTCGGCATTAGCGGCCAAAACGGAAGATAGTTAATTGGATCATTCGTAAGGCACGTCAAGTTAGGCAAGTCCAAAGTTGCGATAAATGGTAACTAACGATTAGGGTCCCTAAAACTCTGGGTCGTCAGACCAGCCCCAGGAGGAGGATATCCAGGATAACTAGGTATTGGAATTGCATTTGGGATATTATATCCTCCCAGAAAACCAGGATTAACTGGACCGTACTGGGGTTGTTGAGGTTGTTGATATGTATACCCAGGGTACGGTTGATACTGATAGACTGGCTACTACACAGTAGGGCCAAATTGGTACTGTCCCTGGTACAGTTGATAAGTGAATTGAGGTTAACTTGTGACAACCATACTTGAACCAGGTTGTCCTATAGGCATCTGAACCGAAGTGTGAATCGTGGATCCAGACTGAGGTAAAGATGTTTGAGGAGTTGATATAGGAGCAATAGAAACCGGAGCTGTCGATACTCCAGAAGTAGGTGGGGTAGATTGAACAGATGTTGCAGCAGTTGCAGCAGTCGTTTGAGGTGGAGTACGCGGAGTACTAGGCCCAGGCTGAGAAACTATAGAAGGTGCAGAAGTTTGAATAGTAGACTGGACAGGTTGCTGGGGTGAACCAGAAACCAAGGGTTGTCTAGCTTGAGATGACAACTGTACATTTGATTGCAAGACCTGTTGGGATTGAGATGGATTCCGGGGTACGGACCCATAACAGGTTGAGAATATTGAGGACCATAACTGGGTTGAGGGTAGGGCTGATAATTCAACGGTACATTTCCAGATCCTTGAACATATGATTGAACGGAAGGTGGTTGGTAACCTTGGGTTGGGTACTGACCTTGGGGTTGATAACCCTGAGGCACGTACTGATACTGGGGTTGACCTTGAGGTACATATTGATACTGGGGTTGACCTTGAGGTACATATTGAGTCTGGGGTTGACCTTGAGGTACATATTGAGTCTGGGGTTGACCTTGAGGAACGTACTGTCCTTGAGGTTTCCCCCCAGGCGCAAACTGGGTACCTTGAGGTTGCCCCCCAGGTGCAAATTGGGTACCTTGAGGTTGCCCCCCAGGCGATACTTGAGCATTTTGAGGCTTCCCCCCAGGCGGTGACTGGCCACCTTGAGGTTGAGGATTGGGAATAGTACCTAACATCATGAGAATATCTTCTACACTCAACGGCTTAGTACCATTATTTCCAGTTAATAACCTTTGTTCAATAGGTTGAGGAGATGCTCCTGAAAAAGTACCAGAAAGTGACTGATACCCAGCAGGAATAGAAGGACCGCCGTACAAAAAGGTTTCCAGAGATTGAGAAAACATGGACGACTGTCTTGACATATTTAACGGAGGATAATAACCCCTGGGTGTTGGGTGATAAGAAATACGAGGTGGTGAAAAACTTAGTCCTAGGTTTTCCAAAAAATTAGTCAATGAAAGATACCAAGCACTATTCCTAGGTGGACTGTAAAAGATTGATTCACGCTCCCTAAGCTCTTTAACAGGTTGATTTTCAGGGACAGGGATGCCTTCTTTTTCTTCCAGAGTAGAAAGTTATTCAATAGCTATTAGTCCAGAAGGAAGATTTTGGGTAATTACTCTTTCTACCCTGGGTGAACCAGGAGCACTCGAAGCTGGAGAGTTAAACCCTGATGTTGGAGTAGCAGCAATTTCAGTTTCAGGTTCAGATATTTCAGGTTCTTCACCTATATCACTAGTAGATGAAACACTACCAGTAACTTCGGAAACAGACACAGACTGTGTATTATAATCTGCTACTAAAGCTTGAAAATCAGGATGTACCACCAAAGAAGACTCTCCTTCTTTAGGTGACCCAACTCTACTGTCTCTACGAGTTACCAGGGCCCATAGCCCTTCAGGCTGGCTTGGTGAAAACTCAGGAGGTTGGCCCTGAAGTCTACGGGACTTCCTCGGTAATTTAGCCACGGTTAAATATTTTAACTACTTCACACGAAAACAAAGTAAAATCTCAATGAAAACCACCTAAAGCCTCTAAAGAATCAAACAAATTGAATCACACCCCTAAAGAATCTAGGAGATCAAACCACACACAAATAGTAACTTTCCATACTGAAAACACTAGTTGGTGATGAAATCCAACATCGCAAAGTTCAATGCAGAAATGGCGGTTGGAACAGTTACCCCGGCAACCTGCTTAAAGAATAGACTGGCACAAGTTCCTCCACTAAACCGTCTCAAGTGAAGAGAACCCCCCAGAAAATCCAAGTGAGTCTAGCCGACGTCTGCTCCAGGTACAGGGTCTTCCCGCCACCGTCACCTTAGGAAGAATCCTAGAGAATATGGTCACTAAGGTTACCAACAGAAACAAATATACCTGGGGGAACAGTCTACGATTCGATACGCACGCAAGGGCAGAGTAGCAAGCTCAATCCCCTTGAAGGCTCCTCGACATAAACCGAGGTTTACCAACAAGTGACCCCAGGCTCCTCGACAATGGTTTAATCGAGCTTTATTCATTTTTAATACTGAATATCTAGCGTCGTTCCCAATGAGGAAGGATGGTTCCCACACTGGTTCGGACATGAGATCTATGGCTTCTCCTTTAAGAGAGCTTTCCCAGAGCATTTGACTGCAACAGTTGGATTTTCTCCTACTGCAAAGATACACTACTTGTTTGTTTTTTACCTATCTTGGAGAGTTAATTACTCCCCTACTCCAAGACACTAGGCCTAAGCTATGTGGTGTAATATTAGCCCTAGAAATTAAAAAAGGATTACTAGATTGATTTTAACTTTAAGCATTATTATTGCGTTCTTTAAGTCAGAGGGTGCGGGAGATGAAACTCGTGGTGTGAAGACTCGACTCCGAAATCACTAAAAAATGCACTTAAGTTGATTTAAGCAATCTTTTCCCTTCAATGAAAAACTTCTAGCTAGGAAAGAGTTTGAGAATGCAAATGCTTGTAAACACAAATCTTTCTTAACAAACAAATTAAAAGAAGAGTTTTTGTCTTTCCAATGCGCTCAAAATGAGACAACTAGTTATATTCACAAAAATTTCCTTTTTCTTTCAAACGCTCAAATACTACAAAAACAAACTTTTTCAAAAGAGATTTTTTAATTTTTTATAAAACACTCAAAACTATGGACAAAGCAAATCTTGAGATCTATAAACTATAAAAAAAACTATTTGAAGTAAAAGCTTACAAGATGTCTTTTTCAAGGATGTTTTACTCGGCTATAAGCAAACCAAGGACTAACTTGTCCAGAATCACAAATTAGTCAAAAACAACCAATTTTTGTTTTCTTTCTTAAAAATAAAATCCAAACTTTTAACACAAGCTTTTTCAAATTTTCGCAAAGAGAAAACACAAGATGGATTCCTCATCAAAGGTAGATTTTGCAAATGGTTAGACTCATAAGAAGGCCATTAAAAACCAAAGTGATCTGGGGCTTCTACAGCTTCTAATCTCTGAGCTACTACACGACCAAAATGAAAATCAAGATCGGCAACCAAAACTTCTAGGAATTTCACCTAAAACCCTAACACCAATGGAATTAACCTAAGGAAAGTTCTTAACAAGTCACATGCAGGTCTGGGCAGGGGATAACAACATCTAAACAAATACTAAACTGACTGAAAGAGAAAATCTTAAGTTTTTCAAAATTTTAGCAGGGTACGCAGGCCCGCAATTCACACAGGTGCGGGGATGCTCTGTGTGAAAAGCAATAGCGCGGATAAGTCCGCACTGTGTTGCAAGCTGAGGGTGCGTTCCTCTCCTAAAGGTATGAAAAACAAAAAATAATCCTAGATCTACTAAAGCCACCCAATTCCACACACAACAAGCCAAAAACAGAAACAAAAACACAGTTTCTCAGGTCAAAGTAAAAACAAGGAAAAAATCAAGTCCCCAGCGGAGTCGCCAATTTGTCACATGGAATGAGTCGATTTTGCGGACAAGCTCGACCTTCCTAGTATCTAAAGATATCTAGTGACAAGCAAAACAATCAAAAACTATCTTTCTCTAAATATGCAATTAAAAACAAAGGCAAACAAGTGTTTTTGGCCTACCTTGGGTCCAATGCAAGTTTGTGGAAGCCTCGCTCCTTTGATCCAAATGAGCTCCCTTGTAGCAAGTCTGCAAACACAAACAAGAAAACAAATTAAATAGCACCTGAAAAGCCAATGTCATAAAGCATATCC
>APFE030070155.1:18016-59768 GCA_000404065.3 Pinus taeda | reverse complement strand
TTGATATGTATACCCAGGGTACGGTTGATACTGATAGACTGGCTACTACACAGTAGGGCCAAATTGGTACTGTCCCTGGTACAGTTGATAAGTGAATTGAGGTTAACTTGTGACAACCATACTTGAACCAGGTTGTCCTATAGGCATCTGAACCGAAGTGTGAATCGTGGATCCAGACTGAGGTAAAGATGTTTGAGGAGTTGATATAGGAGCAATAGAAACCGGAGCTGTCGATACTCCAGAAGTAGGTGGGGTAGATTGAACAGATGTTGCAGCAGTTGCAGCAGTCGTTTGAGGTGGAGTACGCGGAGTACTAGGCCCAGGCTGAGAAACTATAGAAGGTGCAGAAGTTTGAATAGTAGACTGGACAGGTTGCTGGGGTGAACCAGAAACCAAGGGTTGTCTAGCTTGAGATGACAACTGTACATTTGATTGCAAGACCTGTTGGGATTGAGATGGATTCCGGGGTACGGACCCATAACAGGTTGAGAATATTGAGGACCATAACTGGGTTGAGGGTAGGGCTGATAATTCAACGGTACATTTCCAGATCCTTGAACATATGATTGAACGGAAGGTGGTTGGTAACCTTGGGTTGGGTACTGACCTTGGGGTTGATAACCCTGAGGCACGTACTGATACTGGGGTTGACCTTGAGTTACATATGATATGGGTACCTTGAGGTACATATTGAGTCTGGGGTTGACCTTGAGGTACATATTGAGTCTGGGGTTGACCTTGAGGAACGTACTGTCCTTGAGGTTTCCCCCCAGGCGCAAACTGGGTACCTTGAGGTTGCCCCCCAGGTGCAAATTGGGTACCTTGAGGTTGCCCCCCAGGCGATACTTGAGCATTTTGAGGCTTCCCCCCAGGCGGTGACTGGCCACCTTGAGGTTGAGGATTGGGAATAGTACCTAACATCATGAGAATATCTTCTACACTCAACGGCTTAGTACCATTATTTCCAGTTAATAACCTTTGTTCAATAGGTTGAGGAGATGCTCCTGAAAAAGTACCAGAAAGTGACTGATACCCAGCAGGAATAGAAGGACCGCCGTACAAAAAGGTTTCCAGAGATTGAGAAAACATGGACGACTGTCTTGACATATTTAACGGAGGATAATAACCCCTGGGTGTTGGGTGATAAGAAATACGAGGTGGTGAAAAACTTAGTCCTAGGTTTTCCAAAAAATTAGTCAATGAAAGATACCAAGCACTATTCCTAGGTGGACTGTAAAAGATTGATTCACGCTCCCTAAGCTCTTTAACAGGTTGATTTTCAGGGACAGGGATGCCTTCTTTTTCTTCCAGAGTAGAAAGTTATTCAATAGCTATTAGTCCAGAAGGAAGATTTTGGGTAATTACTCTTTCTACCCTGGGTGAACCAGGAGCACTCGAAGCTGGAGAGTTAAACCCTGATGTTGGAGTAGCAGCAATTTCAGTTTCAGGTTCAGATATTTCAGGTTCTTCACCTATATCACTAGTAGATGAAACACTACCAGTAACTTCGGAAACAGACACAGACTGTGTATTATAATCTGCTACTAAAGCTTGAAAATCAGGATGTACCACCAAAGAAGACTCTCCTTCTTTAGGTGACCCAACTCTACTGTCTCTACGAGTTACCAGGGCCCATAGCCCTTCAGGCTGGCTTGGTGAAAACTCAGGAGGTTGGCCCTGAAGTCTACGGGACTTCCTCGGTAATTTAGCCACGGTTAAATATTTTAACTACTTCACACGAAAACAAAGTAAAATCTCAATGAAAACCACCTAAAGCCTCTAAAGAATCAAACAAATTGAATCACACCCCTAAAGAATCTAGGAGATCAAACCACACACAAATAGTAACTTTCCATACTGAAAACACTAGTTGGTGATGAAATCCAACATCGCAAAGTTCAATGCAGAAATGGCGGTTGGAACAGTTACCCCGGCAACCTGCTTAAAGAATAGACTGGCACAAGTTCCTCCACTAAACCGTCTCAAGTGAAGAGAACCCCCCAGAAAATCCAAGTGAGTCTAGCCGACGTCTGCTCCAGGTACAGTGGATCTTCCACCACTGTTCACCTTTGGAAACCCTATAGAATATGGTACTATGGTTCACAAAAGGAAAACCAAAATATACCTGGGGAATAGTCTTACGAATCCGATACGCACGCAAGGGCAGAGTAGCAAGGCTCCAACCCCTTGAAGGCTCCTTGACATGAATCCAAGTTTACCAACAAGTGACCTCCAGGGCTCCCCTCGACAGATGGTTAATTCGAGCTTTATCATTTTAATACGTGAATATCTAGCGTCGTTCCCAATGAGGAAGGATTGATTCCCAACACTGGTTCGACATTGAATCTCATGCTTCTCCTAAGAGGAGGCTTTGCCCAGAGCATAGACTGCAACAGGTGGATTTTTCTCCTACTGCAACGATACAACTACTTGTTTGTTTTACTACTGTGGAGATTAATTTACTCCCTTACTCCAAGACACTAGCCAAGCTATGTTGGTTAATTAGGCCCTAGAAATAAAAAGATACTAGGATTGATTTTATTTTAAGCATTATTTTTATTGGTTTTTCTTTAAGTCAAGAGGTGCGGAGTATGAAACTCGTGGTGTGAAGACTCGACTCGAATATCACTTAAAAAATGCACTTAATGATTAAACAATCTTTTCCCTTCACATGAACTTCTAGCTAGGAAAGAGTTTGAGAATGCAAATGCTTGTAAACACAAATCTTTCTTAACAAACAAATTAAAAGAAGAGTTTTTGTCTTTCCAATGCGCTCAAAATGAGACAACTAGTTATATTCACAAAAATTTCCTTTTTCTTTCAAACGCTCAAATACTACAAAAACAAACTTTTTCAAAAGAGATTTTTTAATTTTTTATAAAACACTCAAAACTATGGACAAAGCAAATCTTGAGATCTATAAACTATAAAAAAAACTATTTGAAGTAAAAGCTTACAAGATGTCTTTTTCAAGGATGTTTTACTCGGCTATAAGCAAACCAAGGACTAACTTGTCCAGAATCACAAATTAGTCAAAAACAACCAATTTTTGTTTTCTTTCTTAAAAATAAAATCCAAACTTTTAACACAAGCTTTTTCAAATTTTCGCAAAGAGAAAACACAAGATGGATTCCTCATCAAAGGTAGATTTTGCAAATGGTTAGACTCATAAGAAGGCCATTAAAAACCAAAGTGATCTGGGGCTTCTACAGCTTCTAATCTCTGAGCTACTACACGACCAAAATGAAAATCAAGATCGGCAACCAAAACTTCTAGGAATTTCACCTAAAACCCTAACACCAATGGAATTAACCTAAGGAAAGTTCTTAACAAGTCACATGCAGGTCTGGGCAGGGGATAACAACATCTAAACAAATACTAAACTGACTGAAAGAGAAAATCTTAAGTTTTTCAAAATTTTAGCAGGGTACGCAGGCCCGCAATTCACACAGGTGCGGGGATGCTCTGTGTGAAAAGCAATAGCGCGGATAAGTCCGCACTGTGTTGCAAGCTGAGGGTGCGTTCCTCTCCTAAAGGTATGAAAAACAAAAAATAATCCTAGATCTACTAAAGCCACCCAATTCCACACACAACAAGCCAAAAACAGAAACAAAAACACAGTTTCTCAGGTCAAAGTAAAAACAAGGAAAAAATCAAGTCCCCAGCGGAGTCGCCAATTTGTCACATGGAATGAGTCGATTTTGCGGACAAGCTCGACCTTCCTAGTATCTAAAGATATCTAGTGACAAGCAAAACAATCAAAAACTATCTTTCTCTAAATATGCAATTAAAAACAAAGGCAAACAAGTGTTTTTGGCCTACCTTGGGTCCAATGCAAGTTTGTGGAAGCCTCGCTCCTTTGATCCAAATGAGCTCCCTTGTAGCAAGTCTGCAAACACAAACAAGCAAACAAATTAAATAGCACCTGAAAACCAATGTCATAAACTATCCATCATAAGATCAAGGAGTTATGAAACAACCACATAAGCCAATTTGTTGAGGAAAAATGATCTAATTGTATTATTTCAACAAAGAAGAACTTACAACCTGTGCCTGATGCTGTACAAAGCTCCTCCCAGGGTCCAGCAAGAAGTCTCCTCTACTTTGACAAGTTTCACTCACTTCCCAATGAAGCCAAAAAGGTATGTGATCTCTCCTCTCAAGCTTAACTAGGAAGTCTTAATTCCATCAGCATTTACCCTTAAAAATGTTCAGCTTCTAACCTCTCCAGCAACCAGCTCAATGCCTTAATTTATAGTGCAATGGAGGGAAGTTACTAGGTCCTCCTTCAAAGGGATAAATCCCTCCTTCAAAGCGATAGCTCCTCTTATCAAGGGATTAGCTCCTTCTATTTTGGGATGCATGAACCACCTTGGAGCAAACAATCCACGTAAAAATTCCTTCTAGAATCATCTAGAATTAACCCAAAGTGAGTTTTTTAGAATAAACTTGTGCCTTTTTGACTTTCACAGGGGTCCGCACCCACCCCTTTACAGACAGAGCGGGCAGATCCATAGGTAACATGAACAAAGGATGCAGGACCGCAGGTAAAAGTGAGAGAAAGTGCGGAACCAAAGCTTTATTGATTTTTAATGTCTTTCTCTCATTTTCAAAGCTTGACGGGAAGAGCTAAGGTGTGAGACTTGCTTAGGAGGACAGTATAAGTGATGATAGACCTATACTGACTGTAAATAGTCATGGTGACGATATTTTTGTGTAACAGATTCCGAGTTTTACCTATGTCAGACTTGTTAAACCCTGATGACATTGCACTCGTCACCATGACGAGACTCGAGCTTCTCCTCCCTAGGGCTCGTTAAACTATTAGTAGGTTGGATTCAACCAAAGGTTGAACTTATATTACAAGCATATGCTATCCCCTTCAAGCTTGTTTTCAAAAATAATTGGGGTACTCGCCAGCAATGGTGGGGGAAAAATTTGGAAATCATCATTGGTTACCTATGGCAGCTAGTCACTCTTGAACATCGACACTTTTTCTTCTTGTCGGGTTGGGACATTCGTAAATCGTCATTTCCCCTTCCATAGGTCTAGGTTGTCATTTTTCCTCATTCCATTTGATCCATGTTGCTTCCATCAAGCCTCTGATCCCTTGGTATCAAAATGCTGCCACATTTCGGAGTCGTGTCACCGTTATGTTCAAGAGTATAATCTTTCTGCAGTTTACATCCTTACCTCCTCCTCTGATATTCTGTTTCACCATATACCAGTTGTTCCTTATCTCGTGTCATTGATGGGGGAAACATCATGGCCCTCCTGCGATGGATTGTCTCTTGTCGACATCAGCTCCTTATCCAGGAGAATGGTCTAGAGATCCCTTTCGGTACCTTGGGAATTGCATGCCTCAATGGCAAGTTCTTCGTGCCTGACGACAGAATTTCATCATTGGTCTTCGATTGGGTGATTCCACAAGTGTTCGACTTTAGCTCATTTTTCACACTTCGTGGATTGTACTGGATAGTACCTTGAGAGCCATTGGCATTATTGATGGTTTCTCATGTGCTTGTTAATAGTTTTCATCATTGACCGGTAATCAAGCGACTTTCTATCATGTTCAACTCCAACACATCTGTTCACATTGTAGGATTTGTACTTTGATCGGTTGGGTTTCAATACCCCGAGCTAAGATTACATATGTTCGGGTTGCGTGGATTGGTTCGTGATTACATATATGACTCTTTGATGAATGGTTGCGACCATGCTTGAGTCTTCATGAATGGCTACGACCAAACCTTTGTCATCATTGTGGTCTTATCAGATGGGTGGCTGCGTCCATACCATATACCAAGTTTTATATGTCCTATGGATGGCTATGCCCATGCCTAGACTATATGTATTTCACTATCACAGATACCAGTTGTACTTGTGCCTACAGGATCTTCAAGGTGGTTCCAGTTCAGACAGTTTCGTAAAGCAATTCACCCCTCCCACTCTCTCAAGCTTCATGCTTTAGGGGGCATCTGTTACACAGTAATTTGTCATTATACTCATCTCAGTCCTTTTGCTATGTCATGTTTCAAATCAACATGTCTATATCTTCCTACTAATGTAAGAAGATTAAGCAAATGCTCTTTGTTGCTGCAAATTGACCCTCATTCCCTAAGTTTCTGCCTCGTCGTGAGTAAACCCTTAATATACACGACGTTCCCATGTCCATAATGGTCTCGTCACGACTCCGTTGTCAGTCTACATATATTTCCCACGACAATCAGATTGCTAGACCTAGCACAAGGTTATGAGTTGTGTCTTGCGACGACGAGTTTGCGTGCATTGCCTCCTCACGATGCTATCGCGGATAATTAGTTTATGTCCCACAACTATCCAGATTGGGTGAATTCGTTTCAACATTTGACCTTCTTGATGTCTCCAAACCTGGTTGTTGGCATAGTTTGGGTTGCCCTTCCTCCTCTAGCATGGTAGTTCCGTCATTTGTGCTACCTTCCTTGGGGATGATCTCTTCCTCCCACATTTCATGGAGACTCCTTCTCCTATTTAAAGCACTTACCTTTGATGTGATCAGCTAGTTAGTAATTGCTTTGATTGAGCAGTGCTGCTAGTGCTTTTGAGTTTGATAGATAGCTGGTGTGGGTGTGACAAGTGTGGGATTGTTGATAGCTTGTGGAAGGTTGTGGAGTGCACTTAACTTTGTGTTAAAGCTTATGAGTGAGAGAAAGACATTGTATGTTGGGAGATTCATCCTTGAAGAGTGAATGCTTGAGAAACATACTGGCTGGACCCTCTGAGAAGGCTTGTGACATCAATACTTGGTTGTAAGCTTGCTCTTAATTCATTATTAATACAATCAATGATGTTTTCCTATGTCTTGTATGTAATTTACTTGATAGCTCATGACTTATTGACTTTGTGAGTAAATAGATCATTGTTGTTTCCTGGTTACACACTTTGTTGTTTTTTCTTTGTATTGTTCCAGGTTGATCACTCATTGAGGAGAAGGAAACGGAAGCTGGAGCAGCACAATGGAACTTCATCGACCACCGGTTTGAGGTAGGCCTCCAACGTTGACTATTTAAGGAAATCAATTGTTGATATGTCTTTGCTGTGACTAGACCCACTCTAGGGCTAGAGGGGTTGCCTCTGTCCACAGAGGGAACACTTTCCTGCATCACACAAAGCTAACATGACATTGATGGATGGAAAACAACGGGAATGGTTTGTAGCATTGTTTATGCCGCATCTAAGAAATGCATTGTCACAACAAAGGGTAACAACTCAAGCCGAGGCCTTGGAGATCGCGTTGAGACTGTACGAGACCCGATATAGGATCCCAACCTGGGAGTTCAGCAGATTCATGCGTAGTTGAAAATCTTGTGCCTTGAGATGCACAATGTGAAACAAGATAGGACAACTCGCCCAGAAGTGTGCGACAAGGTATGGTGTGTAAAGTGCAAGGGTCAGGGACATTGCAAGGACCATTGCCCGGTGTTCGTGAATTACCTCATGGGAGGAGAAATAATGCCATTGAGACCGGATGCATAGTAGGACCTAGCGCAACACCTGCATTGTGCTGTGCAATTTGTAAGATAGGAGGAAAGCATGCTAGAGATAACTACCATTTAATTCAAAAGTACACACAGAAATCCGCGCGAACCAGATTTCAGCAGTGCAGACAAGGCCGAGGTGGAGGAGGACCTAGAAGAGGTCACGGAGAGTTGATATGCTACAATTGCGGAGGGCCATGACATTATGCCCATCATTGTACGAATCCAACGTGTCCATCATGCTTGTATTGTACATTGTTTGATCATGAGACAGAGGATTATCCCACGCTAATAGCACAATTGTACGATAAAGGAGCACTCCAACCTCCCCAGACTTAGAACCTGCAAATGATGAGGTCTGAGCCACGTGAGGACGACCCTAATGTGAATATTGTGCTCTGAAGTGGAATTATGATAGAGGATGACAAAGGGAAGCAGCTTGAAGAAAGCACTTGGGTTCGCAAGGCTCCGATGAAGGAACCAAATTTTTATTTGGAGAGCGTTAAGGAAAACTTCATGGAAGCAAGGAAGAGCTTTGTTGATGTCCCCACTTTAGGAAGCAAAGATAGAACAGATCTAGAAATGGACCCATCAATGCTCACCACGTCCCTGGAAACATGCATGAAGCTGCTGCGTGACAGCAAGGCTGTAAAAGGGTTGCAGGAACTCATAAATAGATGCATTGGGACTGCACCAGGAGAACCACACGTAGTTCAGAAGCTCAAAAAGCACACGACCAAGATGGGAAGGGAGATGAGATTGACCTTGCAAATTAGAGAATATGAGATGGACCAAGTGATTCTGGACCTAGGATTAGATGCGAATGTTCTACTGAAGAAACATGGGATCGCATGGGAAGGCCTATACTGCAATGGTCTCCTATCCAACTGTGAATGGCGAACCAACAAAAGATCCTACCTATGGGAAGATTGCAAGGAATCACAGTGGATATCAAAGGAGCAAGTGTGCTAGAATATTTTGAAGTAATAGAGATTGTTGTGACAGAAATCCCTACCCCGCTCTAGTAGGAATAGATTGGGCCACTGACATGAACGGGGTGATAAATCTGAAGAAGCGCAAGATGATTTTTGAGAAAAAGTCTTTGTACGTAGTTGTACCTTTGGACCCTGTAGAACGATCATGCTACAAAGAGCCAGTGCGCGACTATGGAAGCGACGATGACTTCGATTGCATCTACAAGACAACCGTACAAGAGAAACACTGGGTAAATCCAACTGCGCATGGACGAATCTCATGGGAGTGCAAAATATCGTACACATTAGACTTTGACGAGGAGATAGAACGATCATAGAACTGGTTACACGAGGTAACCATGCTGAATTGTAACATGATGACGAGATCACTGCACTGCGTATCAAAGGAGGTAAGGGATCTGCCTATGTATGATGGGTTAAGTGAGGTAGATGACTTCCTGAACAGATTCAAAAGGGAGGTACCGTAACAATAACACTTCAAGGCTTTGAAATGGGTACTATGCGCTATGCCTGCGAGGTGGTGAGGTACGCACCAAGGGAGCTTCAAGGACTGGCTCAAATGTAGGAGAATGATGCGCATATGGTTTGGGAAGCCTCAGATGTGATTAAAAGACAAGTATGATGAATGATATGATCCATGTGCATAGCTCACCAAGTGGACAAAGGTCTCTAGGGAAAAGCCACAACCTGAGTGGGTACACCTGTTCTGTCATACCCTAGATATTATACCCATGAACTGGTATATAGAGACAGAGCTTTGCCATGGAACGAGTGAATGGGATATCTTGTGTGAAGGGTTCCTCTTAACCTTCACATTTGAGGATCGTTGGTGGGAAACTATTGATGACGTGCTACAAGCAATAAAAGCACCTATCTTTAAAATACCTCAGGAACCAATAGAATTGATTCAGCCTGAACGGGCAACTCAGCTGAGCTATGCGCTGGAATGTTATAACATAAAAAATGAAGAAGACGACAAGGATCAACAAAAAGTTAACATTCCAAAAACTGAAGGCTATGGTAAGGTTTAAGGGCCACTGATCGAAGACCCTGACATAACTGCACTTGTAAAAACAAAGCAGGTAAACATTGGTATGGAAGCAGAACCTAAGTATGCAATGCTCGGCGACTACTGGGATGATGCGACGGTGGATAAATTTGCAGAGTTACTCCGCGAATACCAGGACCTGTTCCCCACCAAGATCACTGACTTCAAAGGAATCGTTAGAGATTTAGGAATGATGCAGATTACATTAAAGCCCGACGTGAAGATGGTTAAGTAGAGGCCTTACCACTTGAATCTGAAGTACAAGGAGAAGGTCTGCATAGAACTAGACAAAATGCTCGCAGCTGGAATCATTGAGCCGTCAGAAGAATTCGATTGGGTAAGCCCTATGGTTGTACAATAAATGAAGAAAAAGGGTGAGATAAGAATATGCATGGACCTCAGAAAATTGAATGACGCATGTGTGCATGACCCCTTCCCAACTCCGTTCACAGATGAAGTACTAGAAAATGTGGGGGGGCAGGAAGCATATTCTTTCACTGACGGATTCTCAGGGTACCACCAGATAAAAATCGCTATGGAAGATAGGAGTAAGACAACCTTCATGACTAAATGGGGCTACTTTCAATACGTCATTATGCCATTTGGGCTGAAGAACGAGCCAGCCATCTTTTCACACATAGTTGTTGCAACATTAAGAGAATATATCCACAAATTCCTGGAGGTCTATTTGGATGATTCAACTGTATTTGGATTGGTTAAGCACCATGTAGTGAGCTTATGCTTGATGCTGGATACTTTTTGACGACACCAAATTGCACTGAACCTCAAGAAGTGTACATTCCTTATTCCCTTTGGGAACTTGTTGGGACATGTGGTCTGCAAATAGGGACTGATAGTAAACCTCGTGAAGATTGAAGTAATTCTGAAATTGGAAGCGCCACGAAGTGTCAAATAGTTGCGTTCTACCCTGGGACATACGGGGTACTACAGGAAGTTCATCAAAAGCTATGCCCAGATCACTGTGCCAATGGAGAAATTGTTGAGAAAGGATGTCACATTCTACTAGAATGATGATTGCATGAAGAGCCTGGATGTACTAAAAGGGAAATTGGCCTCTACGCTAATATTGGTCTTCCCAAAATGGGATGTGGAGTTTCATGTCCATATTGACGCATTGTGTATAGCGCTGGGAGAAGTACTAACATAGGAGGGTGGAGAGGGCTTGGATGACCCTATCACATTCATGAGTCGTAGGTTGTCTAAAGCAGAAAAGAACTATTCCACAATTGAATGCGAGGGATTGGCTATGGTGTATGTGCTCCAAAAATATTTGCAGTATTTACTGGGAGGACACTTCAAGATGTATACAGATCACTCCACGCTGAAATACTTGGTCAATAAGCCTATGTTGATGGGGCACATATGCAGGTGGCTCTTATTGTTCCAAGAATATGATTTTGAGGTCGTTGTGAAGCCTGGACACCTAAACGTAGGACCCGATCACTTGTCACGCATTGAGACGGGAGAGGAAGCTACTAGCTTGGAAGAAGGATTACCTGACACACAGATTTTTGCTGTGTGCGTAGCAAACGAACACTTTGAAGATATAATCCACTTTCTGACAATTAATACTACGTCCAACAGAAGAAGGAACTGGTGCTACATGCGGCTAATTTTTCTGTCATCACGGGGCACCTATATAAGATGGGCAATGATGAGATACTGTGAAGGTATGTACCTGAATTCGAACGAAGTTAGATCCTCACCGAAGCGCATGGGGGCACTGTAGGAGGAGACTATGTAGGGCGAGCGACCACACAAAAGATTCTCTGCATAGGGTTGTGGTGGCCAACCCTTCATCAGGATTCAAAAGCACATTGTAAGGCTGTGATATATGTCAAAGAATAGGTAAACCATCGTGAAGGGATGAGATGCCTTTGAATTTGAAAATGACATTGCAGCCCTTTGAAAAGTGGAAAATCGACTTTGTAGGACCTATCAAACCTCAAGGAAATATGGGCGTGAGATACATTATCATCGCTACAAAATACCTGACTTGTTGGGCTGAAGCGCAACTGGTAAAATATTACACATCCACCACGGCTGCAAAGTTTTTGTTCAAACATGTATTGACTTGATTTGGATGTCTGAAGATCTTGATGAATGATCATGGTACACATTTCCTAAATGAAAAAATCAGTGCGCTGATAGAAGAGTTTCAGGTGTATCATCAAAAAAGCACATCGTATCACCCCCAGGCCAATGGGACTGTAGAAGTGTTTAACAAAGTACTAAAGACTACGTTGACCAAGGTCTGCAGTGCATAGCGAAGTGATTGGGACCTGCGCATACCTGTAGTACTATGGGCTTATAGGACAACGTGCAAGAAACTGATGGGACATACACCTTTCCAGTCGGTTTATGGTGTGGAATCTATCATGCCAATGGAGTATATTGTGCCTAGTCTGTGTATAGCAGCGCTCAAAGGTATGAAGGAACGCAATGCCCTGGAAGAGATGCTTGCGTAGTTGGAGGAACTCTAAGAGGAACGGTTCTTGGTTGGCTTTCATCAGCAGATACAAAAGCAGTGCAAAAAGGCCTGGCACAATCGCCATATTAAGTTGCGCACCTTCAAGGTAAATGATTTAGTGTTACTCTATGACAGTAAGTTTGATAAATTCCCGAAAAGTTCAGAATGCATTGGCTAGGACCATACGTTGTTTAGGAGGTCACAGATGGAGGTGCATTGCAGCTGTTAAAGCTAAATGGAGAACCTTTCCTAGGCAAAGTGAATGGTAGTCGATTGAAGCCCTACACAGGTGGCTCGACTATCTGACTAGCTGGCAGAAGCACAGTCTTCGCACTCCAAGTAGTCAGGCAAAGGTGCGGGACTATAAATGGAGGCAAGGGATGTAGGAATAGATTTAGGGAAGCAGTTTAGACACCGTGGTCTTGGGACAGCAGGTACAGGAGATTCAGCAAGCAGCCGCTCATTGTTGCCGACCTTGCAGCAGTTCGAACAAAGTTGGAAGGACTTTGTGCAAAGATCTTCGCATTGATAGAGTGACTCGAGGGTGAGTCATGATGTTTGTGTCGGGGGCCTATTGGGTGTGGAATCACCCCAAGGCATGTTTTGGGGCTTAAAGCCCAAGTTTTGACCAAGTCCATTGTAAAGGCTCCATGATTTGTGGGCTCAGAGCACGAAGTCATAATAGAGTCACAGGGTTGTCCGCCCTTGTTTTTGTAATGTAATGTCGACTTGAAAGATCCACCCATGGTCCGCAGATCATGGGATTATATAAATAGAGAAAGGCTCTAAGTGTAGAAAATAGAATTAAGAGATAGAAGCATGATGAGTCTAAGGGATTGAGTCGAAGGGTATGTTGTGTCTTTGGGGCATAGAGTAGGAGAAGGCTCTGCAGCTGTGTGTACAGAGGCCTAGTAGTCCGCAACTGAGTGCGCCGACCCCTGCAGTTGAGTGCATAGGTTGGGTCGAGTCCGTAAGCATTGGAAGCATTAATAAAGAGAAGTTTTATCATATTTCTATGTATCTTTTCATGTTTTATGTATTATTGGGTATAAATTGCAAGTTTACTGTTTAGTTGTTGCACGAACTCATATGAATGTACTGTCTAAATAAATATAACGTAAGGCATCTATTTACAAAAAGATAACCAACTGGGGTAGGAAGATAAGTAAGATCTCAGGTGTGACTTAGGAAAATAGTGCAGAGTGCTGCTCTAGCAGTGCGGAAGCCCCACAGCCATTGGTTAGGGCTGCGCGAAGGCAAGTATATCAGGGCGCGAGGGACAGTGAAGTGCACGATGTAACTTGTGTGAAGGGACTAATGGTTGGACCCAATCAAACCTCTTAGACATCTCAAGGGTGTGGAAACTTGGTTCAAGCACCTCCCCATACTACTTCGAGTGAGACCTCAGTCCGTGCTCTGCGGACTGTTGCCGAAAGGGCCAGTAGTACAGGGATTTGTTTGGCTAATTAACACCGAACCTGGGTTAGGCCCCAACAAGCCAACAACAAGCATACACTATCCCCTTCAAACTCACAATCAAAAATAATTGGGGTACCTGCCAGAAATGGTGGGGGAAAATGGCAAATTTTATCAGTTGTGTCAGTACCTCACTCTTGAACATGACATTTTTTGCTTCATGACGGGTTGGGATATCCTTACTTTGTCATTGACTTTCATGGGTTGGGCCATTCATTTTTGCTTTTCCATTTCATCTCTACCATGTCATCATGACCTTCAATCCTATGGATCCAAAAGATGCCAAACTCCAGAGTCGTGTCGCCGATATGTTCAAGAGTTATCCTTTTGTAGTTACACTCATTCCTGATTACCTGTATCATCCATAATCATTACAGCCCTTTGTCTCATGTCGATCATGTGGGATACATCATGACCCTCCTTTGACAAGGTCACTTCCTTTCAACTTCAGCTCGTTATCTAGGAAGTTGGCCGAGAGACTCCTTTCCAGTACCTTAGGGCTTGCATGCCCTAATAGCAAGTTCTTCGCACTCGACGACAAGTTCACATCATTGGCTTTCGATCAAGTGATTTTACAGGTGTTTGACTTTAGTTCCTTATTCACATTCTGTGGATTATGCTGCTGGTACCTTGAGTGCCATCATAATTATTGGTGGTTTCTCTAACGTTTGTTAACGGTTCACATCATTGACCGCTAATCAAGTGATTTTCTGGCATGTTCAACTTCGACACATATATTCACATGTTAGAATTTGTACTTTTATCGGGTCATTTTGGAGCGCAAGACCTTGGTATCATATTATTAAAGTCAAGGTTGCAAGGCAATGTGACATGATCATGCTGATATACATGTCTCTTTTAGATGGATGGCTGAGACCATACCTTGGGTTCGATATGATCCTCCTTATTGGATGGTTGCGCCCATACCTTGGATCCATTTACATTATCTTTCTTTGGATGGCTGTGTCCATACCACGATTCATGTATCATTTATTAGAGTTTTCAGTGATGTATATGTATCTATGCTTTCTTCCAAGTTTTCCGACGAGTGTTTCTGGCTCATGCATCTACTTGTAAAGCATTTCACCCCTCCCTCTAGTTCGGCCTTCATGCTTTAGGGGGCATCTATTACAAAGCATTTTGTCATTGTCCCTGTACTCCCCGTTCCTTAATCATGGAGGACCTCTACAGTGAACTCTATATGATTTCCCATCATGAAGAGCATACTTTTGCATCCCTATTTATGTGCAGAACATTCCCCTCTTACATAATTTCCTAAGAATCTTCCTTCAATCCCAGTTTTCAATACTAGTGCTAGTGATTTGTTCCTTCCCCATGGTGATTTGCAGAGTTTGAAACCTGACCTAGCACTAAATGGCGCAAGTGAGCCCTTCCTCACTCGTGCTGATCCTCTTTTGGCAAGTTTTTAAAAATGGGGTCGAAATTTCCAGCCCTAGAAGCTTTCTGAATGGAAGTCTGGTAAATGGTTGGGATGGTATTGGCTTGATGGGGGCCTGACCCAGGTTCGGAGTTATTTTTGGCTTGTTGGGGTCTAACCCAGGTTCAAAGTTAATTATCCAAACAAACACTGGTACTACTAGCCTTTTCAGCAACAGTCCGCGGGCACGGACTGAGGTCTCACCCGAAGTAATATGGGAGGGTGCTAGAACTAGGTTTCCGCACCCTGGAGATGTCTGATGAGTTCGACTGGTCTGCAGTTTGTCCCTACGCGTAGGTTACTTTATGCACTTCCCCATTCCTCATGGCCTTATATACTGCCTTTGTGTAGCCCTACCGAGGGGCTGTATGTCGCGCCCTGTATTATTACCCAAGACCTTGCTTATATTCCAATGTTAGTTAATTATCTTTTCCTACTTGAGTGCTTTAAGTTATACTTAACAACATAAAACATTCATACAGGTGCACGTGGTAAATAAATAGTATATTTGCAAATTATATCAATCATGCATTAACCCAAGAACAGATACACAAAATTATAACCAAACTTCTCTTTATTGATTCTTTCCATGGTTACAGACCCGACTCGTCCTACGCACTCAACTGTAGGGGTCCGCACACTCAGTTGTGGACTACTAGGCCTCTGCACACTCATCTGCAGAGCCTTCTCCTACTCTATGACCCAAATACACACTCTACACTTGACTCAACCACTTAGACTTGTCATGCTCATCTATCTTCGTTAGTTTTCTTTTACACTTAGAGCCTCGCTCTATTTATACAATCCCATGGTCCGCAGACCATGGGTAGATCTATCTAGTCGACATTACATTACAAAACTAGGGGGGACCACTCTATGACTCTATCATACTTTTGCACCCCGCGACCGCAATTCGCAGAGCTTTACAACAAGATTTGGTCAAAACTTCAGCTTTAAGCCCCAAAACATGCCTTGGGGGGATTCCATGCCCAACAGGCCCCCAACACAAACATCGTGGCTCACCCTCGAGTCACTTTGTCGGCGCGGTGATCTTTACGCAGAGTCCCTCCAATTGTTCTAGAACTTCATGGAGGTTAGCAGCACACTGAGTTGCTGCTTTCTGGATCTGCAACATTCGTTGTTTCGAGATCTCTGTGTCAGGACTGCTTCTCTACATCAGTACATGCATCCCCTGCATGTGTGCGAGCTTGCCTTTGATTTCTGCCATGATGGTGAAGGCCCCGTCGATCCAAGGCTAGACGTGCACCTTCAGGATTTCTTCCTTATGTCGTGTCATGTCCACCTGCTCCATCAACGCTTTAGCCTGCTTCATCCGCTCAAGCCTCTGAGTGAGGATCACCATCTGCGTAGTTCCTTGGACATTGTCATACTGCTGTTGGATTTCTCATGCCTTTTTCTCTAAGCATTGGATGTTGGGGTCCTCCTACAGATTGAGAGGACCTCAAGTGATTCTTCCAACATACTGGTGCATTCTTGCACTGCACCTCCAATTTCCTCCAATCCTACTGTGATAGTGCTAGTGTGCTGTTCTCTGACTTTCGGGGGAGTGGATGGCTGTGCCTTTAACCGCAACTCGATGATCTAAAAGTTCAGCTCCAGCTGAACCTTTTTTATTTCTTCCTTCGCCTCACAGACCCTTGTTGCTAACCTATGGATCTGCGACTCTACTAGTATGTCTTTTGGGATGGCCAGCTCTGAGATGCTTTGGCAAGCGTCGTCTATCACCTGTACCAGCTATTGATTCTGTGACACCAATTCATCGCGCTACAAGCTTAGTTGTTCCATATTTATTTTCTGATCACTAAGGAATTGGAGCATGCAGCTCTCCCTAGCTCGTAGCTCTGCAATTATCCCATCTTGTAACACATATAAGGTCTCGCACGGGAGTGCAGCTATATTGATATTGAGACCTTTTAGTGTGTTGATTGTAGGCCTGTCAGCCTCATTTGATGTCATTAGTGTCCCTTCTGGTAGCACTATGGTATTTTTCATCCATGTGTGCAACATATTCTCTGTTGCCATGGATCCGACTGCGAGGTTAGTGGAAAGGATACCAACTTGAGGGGGCTGTGCTTGTAATTCCTACAACTGCTCTCTGAGGGACTCCAACACAATCTAGTTCTCCTGCATGAAATCTTGGAGAGCCACATTGGTGACATCGAGCACCATTTCGCCGATGTTGTGAAGATCACCCTTGGTTAGGGTGATTGGGTCAATTGACAATTTCAAGGCCTTGACCTTCTTATGCGACCCTACCTGCTCTACTAGGTGTTGGCGCTTTAGCTGTGTTGACACGGTTTGTGGGTTTGCGCCTCCTTATGTTTCTGCTTCCTCTGCTTCCTGCCCTTGTGTCGTGTGGCCCTCACCCACCTTTGCAGCTACCTCTTGTGCTGTTGCTACTACTGCAGCCTTCTCCTGGTCAACTGCTTTTTGTTCCACGTCCCATGCCACTCACACTTCTACTACCATTGCTTCCTTCCTTTGTTTTTTGGCCAACTATGTGATGCACAACTTGGCCTCATCTTTCTTTCTTTGCATCATCAACTTCTGAATCTCTGCGATTTCTAGGGCACACCACTCTGGTGGCCATGCCTCTAGTACATTGAAAATGACATCGTATGTGGCTATGAAGGGTAGCTTTGTCCACTATTTAGTCGGGTCCTTGTGCGCCTTGATATAAATGTTATGCATGTTCGCTTTAAATTCTGCAAAACTCTGCAGACTGTTGTAAAAAGTGGGCGACAACCACGGCTCACGGCTGATCCCCATTTTGAGGTTCATCTCCATGAACACCCAGAAGATTTTGTTGTCGCGTATCCTCTTACCATCCTTCGTGGCCCAGAGCGAAGCGTACTTCGTGGCCTCTGGTAAATCCCTGTCAATTATGGGGAATTGACTATCCTCCAGCGATTCCCTAGCCACGAGCACTATGGACAGCAACAACCATTCATAGTGGAAAATTTTGCCTTGTTTGAAGGCTTCATGGAAATTTTCTAAAAACTCCTTGCAGAGGAACTTAGACAAGTTAAACTGGACCCCCTCTGCCCACTTCTCAGCCAGTGCTACCACAGGCGTGGGTACTTCGTCCGCGCGGTACTTGTGCATGACCTTTCCTACTAAGATTTGGGTTGCCATGTGCACTACTTTCTCCTTGATGCTAGAGATGGTGTAGCCACTCTTCTTATTTTCTAGCTTGTACTTTTTCTTCATAGCCTTTGTGATGGCCAAGTCACTGCCCTTCCCTTCTGATATGTCTGCAGGGTCCTCTCCTTTGCATGGAAGCCGGGAGATGCGGTGAATCAGGTCTTCTGTGATGGGGATGGGCTCCTCCAGCCACAAAAACCCATCATGCACTAGGCAAAGCAACTGCATGATAACAAAAATGGTTATTGGTGTGCGGTGGAAATGTAGCACCCAGAGCAGATTCAGTAGCCCAGCCTTTTCCACTCCACGCAACCACTTTCGTGGCGCTAGTTCTGTAACCCACGCCGCGGTGTTCTACTTGGGCTTCATAAGGTTCCTGGTCTCAAGGTGAGGGAACTTCTCGTGGTCAGCGAGGTCCCAATCTTTGAATTTCAAGGTCGGCACGCATCCCAAGTGCGTGCCTTCAAACATAATGTTGTCTGGGAGGAGTGGGGTATGTTTCGCCTTCCCTTTTCGTGGGGGAACATAGGCGGAAAATTTTGTTGCGTCATGCGTAGGCTGAATGTCCTCCTCCATGCCTACATCCTTGTCCTCCGTGATGATAAGATCCTCCAGATCCTTTTCTTCTTCATCCGTTGCTATGGTGATGGTTTTCCTCTTCTCCTCCATTGATAGTTTGTTGCGCAGCAGGTTCCGTGAGGACACATGTATAGTAACCATTACTTGCTTGTCCTTCTTAGGTCTTGGCATGCACAGTGATTTCAGGATTTCTGCCACAATCCCAGCTCCTTTCGGAGCATCTCCTATAGCCAGGGCCTGCACGGCCTCTCTGGTGGTCATTTATGTTATCTCCATAATGTCCTGAGCAGTTTCTATCTTATCTGTCCAGAAATCTAGCACTCACGAACTCAGGGTCTTAATCAAAACTCGGCTCATAATACTCAGGGCTCTACTCAATCGCTCAATTCACAAATGACCAAGCGTTGTTTTCTGGGCATCTATTTGTATTTTATATCACTTTTTGAATTTGAATTCAACCATCCACCCAAAATTTGGTTCATTAATGCTTCCTTGGTGGAAAAATTTTCCAAATCTTGACCATAACTCGCATCTTAAATGCCCATCGCCCACTCCATTTAGCCTCAAGTCGAGCATCCCATCATGAATAGTGCCTTCAACAGTCACTTTCTGGCCAACCCGTGCCGTAGCGTAGCCCCCCCGTGCGGTCGTAGACCTTGTGACTTTTTGTTTCTGCGCGTAGATCCAACCTCGCACAGCTTTCGGCAGAGTAGTTTATAGTCTCGCGCTTCCTTTCAACTACTTAGAGTGGTAAGACCATTCCTTCCTTGGCTAGTCAGGTGGCCGTGCCACCTATGTGTGGTTTCCTCGGATCATCCAGCATTCTTTATGGGAAATACCTACCTTCTACCATTATTATCCACGTCACACACCTTATCCTCTCCAGCACATCACCCTGGTCAATTCTCTTAATAATATGCAGTCCAAGCCAAGGCATTAGACTGATCAATTTATGGTGATAGTCCTCAATATTGTCAGCATGAGCTTGTGCACCTTGTTTTATCACTGTGGTCTTCTTATCAAGAAACTCATCCCTTATCTCGTCTTCCAGCTTCTTGACTTCCGCTTCTACTAAAGTGCTTTTCCTCCTTAATCGCATCCTTTCTTTTTCAAGCTCTTAGAGCCTAAAATTTCCTTGTCAGATTTCTTCCTCAAGTCCCATGCATTCTGCTTCTTGTGGTTATGTGATCCCTTCTTTCCAGGATCTGCGAACCATCTTATCTACTGGTGCTTTTATGCATGGACTAGGCTTTTCATGCTTCATGGGGATTACAGCATTCGCTTCATACTTTAGCTTCAAAGGTGCCCACGTGGTTAGGGTTTTGCACAAAGTCCTACATGCCCAGAGAACCGCTGGTATGCGAAGGTCCCAGTAAACCCACTTCACATGGTAGACAATGTTCAGTGCTTTGCGTACTTTGTCAAAAGCTTCTACGTGAATATTATTCTGCGCACTTGGTCTTACCATACTTCCTGGTCCCAAACAAAGGGGTTTTTCATGCCATTGTCTTGCCTGCACATGCATCTTGATCATGTCTCCTACCATGAGTACTGTGTGTACTCCTGCAAGTTTCGTACCATATGCTTGTACCCACCTAGAAAGGTAGGCGCGCAGGCCATTTCGTCCCTCATACTTGTCTTTTAACCACATCTGAGGCTTCCCAAACCATATGCACATCATCCTTCTGCACTCACACCAGTCCTCTAAATTTCTTTGGTGCGTACCCCACGATCTTGCGGGCATAGCTCTCAGTACCCCATTTCAAAGCATCGAAACATTGTGGTTCTAGCACTTCTTTTTCAATTTTTTCAAGAACTCCTCCAATTCACCTAACTCGTCGTACATAGGCAAATCTCTTACCTCTATTGCTACGCAGTGCAGCGACCTTGTCATCATGTTACAGTTCAGTGTGGTTACCTCGTGTAATTGGTTCTACCATCGTTCTATCTATTCATTAGAATCTTATGTGCAAGAGCTTTCATGCTCCCACAAGATTCAGCCATCCGCGATTGGATTTACCCAGTCTTGCTCGCATGTAGTTATCTTGTAGATACAGCCTAGATCATCATTGTTCTCGTTGTCATGCACTAGTTCTGTGTAGCACAATCCTTCTACAGGGTCTAAGGGTACCACTACACGTAGTGACTTTTTCTCAAAAATCATCTTGCACTTCTTTAGATTTATCACTCCATTCATGTCAGTGGCCCAATCTATTCCCAGTAACGCGGGATATGGATTGCTATCATCAAAAATCTGTATCACTTCGAAATCTGCTAGCGTGCTCGCACCTTCGATATCTACGATGATTCCCTGCAATCTTCCCATGGGTAGTGTTAGGTTCCTATACTAATAGGTGTCATATATCATGATTGACTTGGTTTAACTCTGAAATATGTACATACCTTTGCTTTCTGCAAATGTTTTCCATATTTGTCAAAAAACAAAAAAATAAAAAAATGTAAAGAGGATATACCCTAAAAGAAAAATCAAAGGGTAAAAAGAATAAAATATGGTCAAAAAATGAAAAGAAAATGAACCCCAACAAAAGAAAGACCAGGAAAGTGTGCAAGTCTAAATGCCAGTACTTTTTACTTTTGCATAATAAAAAATTGCGTGCAGTTTGTCACTTATGCCACAATTCATGAATAGTCAAACAATTTAAGCTTGACTAGTTCATATTTTCAATTTCATGTCGTAGAAATAGAGAATAAAGATCTGACCAAACAACTTAATCTTGGCAGATAAGTAGATAGGTAGAGTGAATAAAAGGAGCTCAATAGTCTAATCTGAGCCCTTGGATGTAATAAGGTTAGACTTAGATAGATATCCACATGTCAAAGAAAAGAGTGTGATAAGGGTTTGCCAGTCTAAGTGCACCCTAATAAAGAAGTGAAATTGCTAGGGTAAAGTAGGAAGGGTAAGTAGATGATGGTTGTAGAGTTATATGTGATGAATGATGACTCTAAATGTGTTAATCTTTTATTTTCATCACAAGGCCAAGGCATGCATTATATTGAAAACATCTCAAGCAAAGCAAAGTCAGAATAATTAACTCCCCTTATCATTTTCCCTAAATTTTCACTAATTTCCCCTAAGTACTAAGGTATTTGCTAAATTAGAGGGGCCCAAAGCATTTCTCTGACTTCTAGAGGGACCAGACCCTCAGTCCAATAATTTATAAAGCCTAAGTACTTAAAACCATTCATAAATCATTCATTCCCCTTCATAAGTTTTTTCCTAAGTAAAAATTTAATTTATTTAGGAAAATTACAATATTTCTCATAAAAACCCTTTCTCACTTTAAGCCTAAGTTTAAATACACACATCAAATGTTTTTATACTTAACGCATTTTCGTTCATTATGACATATTAACTATTAACTTGTATTAATTTATAAATCCCTTATAAAGTTTTATTGTAACTATACAAAATCCTGAAATTTCTATATATCCCACCCCTTGGTTAGTTATAACCATAATACATCCTTAATTGGGATTAATTAGTTAATCAATAACTAATTAACAGCCCTTCATCCCCCGCTGCATTAATAAAGGATTAATTAACCCTCACAGTTAATTAACAGCCTCCCCGTCCAATCCCGTCAACCCCGATATAATTAATTAATCCTTAAATGTATCGGGCCATCCTCCATTATATCCCCATCACTTCAGAGCCCCGATAGTCATCCGATTAGGGCCCCGAGATCTAACGGCTATTATGCATATCGCACAATCCTTTGTGACCGCGCGTTAGCGCGTGATCACAAAGCGGTTTTTGCACAGTGCCTTCGCCATGTGTCAAACGCTCTATGGAATCGCTAGCCCAACACTAAATATTGCCTTTCCCCATAAGCGGTGCAATAGAAACTACTTACCACCTCCACTAAACAACAAAATGTCTCGTCATTTAGTTTCCACCAATTGTCATTCACCCACCAATATCAACCATTTACCCGTTTAAACACAAAAACCCCAGTTTTGCTCGTTTTCACCTGATTGTGCAGTAAAACCCTATGTAACCCATCAGCACCACCTGAAGCCTATGTTAACTGATTCAAGCATGGTTTACCTCCCAAAACGCATTCTGGACTCACTCCACAGACCTCTCAAGCTCAAATGAAACCTTTTCGACCTGCCCTACAAACCAATGCTTTCTTAACAATTTGTTTTGTTTTACAGGTGATCAGAAGACACAATCCTTGGATAAACATTCTTAATACTAGTCATAAGACCTATTTACTCCAAGATTGTTATCAAATCTATTCAAACAGAGATGGGAAATAAAACATACAGTTGAAAGACAAACAGAGGAAACATGGAATTAAAAGGATTTACTGTTGAAACAGAGAGTAAAAACCTAAACTACACATGGAAGGTAAAAAGGACACAGTAAAGAATAGTCAAAGTGTATCAAGATTAAAGAGTATCAAATTGAAGACCAAGTCAAGTAAATCAGCTAGCATGAAGATAAACAGCAGGGACGACAGTTACAAAATAGAGTATACAAATTCATGTCAAAGTGAAGACAGATGAAAAAACAGAGCGGTAAAAGAAAAAAGTAAACAGTAAACAGTAAAAGTAAACATGAAGACATTAAGGGTTAAATAAAGATGAAAACACTTTCACCAGCTACAATGAATTTTATCCAAAGTAAAAGTGAAAAATAGTTGAAAGGAATTTAAGGTTAAAAGATGAAGTCAGAGCAAAAATGGTACATTCTTCATAAATTTCCTGTTTGAGTCATAGTTTTGCATAAATTATTGTGGCCAAGACAAGAAGTATTTCAAGACATTGGAGGAGGTTTTTGTTCCTAACAGGCCAATCTACAAAATCTATCTCACTTTTTACACAGGTATTACCAAGAGGGAGATAAGTGCATGTCTTCACAACCTATTTTTGAGTTTGTGGAAAGTCCTATTTTTGACATCTTATGGCAGAGAATATTGTGAACCATTGGAGATGAATTTTAGGAAACAGAGAGAGGTTTATCTCAAAAACAGACTTATCTACAATAACCTCTTTCACTTTTTACATATCTATCTCGGATTGAGATATACAAGTGAATCATTGGACTCCAAGTTTGCAGAATTTCTGGGGCAAAATGCACAAAAGAAGGATGCAGTTAGTGAGTGAGATGCCTCATCATCAACTAAGAGTTGCTATAAAATTTGACTTTCTCTTCTTTGTCACCATAAATCCATAGAAATAGTGCCAAATAGATTCATTATTTTTGAATGTCCTTTATTTAAGTTCTATTAATGTAAATAGTTGGAGATATTTGTGAAACTAATCTTGATATTTTTTCAAGATATTTCAGTTTGCAATTAGTATAAATACTTCTTCCTTTGAAGTATTTTGGGTGGATTCTTAGACATTGCCGTAAAACTAATTATTTTGGAATAAAGTGTTGTTGGACAAATCTTTCATGGCTAGCTGGATGAAGAATTAATGCAAAGGACTTTTCACAGGATTCATGTGCAATACATCGGACAAATAAGTATTTATAACTCATGTGTTACTGTTCTCTTGTTTAAATATTTTAATTATGTTTCATATTTGAATACTAAAATGAAAAATCCTAATTCAAAAAGTGCTTCAGTGCAATCTACTTTCAATCGTTTATATTCTTGATGTTTTCTTTTAAACTAGCATAAACAATGAATTCTTAATTGCTCCTATTTCCTAGTTTACTCATTTTTATCATTTATTAAAGAATTCTTAATTGCTCTTTAGTGGTGATCATTCAAGTTCTCTTCTCTTAAAATATGTTGGAGGATTCTTAACTGCCCTTCATCCCTTTTAAGTCCATCCCATCCTATCAGGTTATCATTTGCTCCCTGTTTTAGCTATTTTTCCCTGTGAAACCATCCTTTGCTGAGAAACCAAATCCAATTGAGCCATTTTCTTTTGACTCCATTAGCCCAATGGCCTGAAATATTCAGTTCCTACCCTCTTCTATTGAATTTCACCACCAAACATAATCAAAATCCCCAAGCTTTCATAACTAGCCTAATATCTTCCAAAACAAAGCTAAACCTTAAAGAGAGAGCCCTCTCTAGATACAGATTGGCTAGATTTTGTATCTAAAAGTTGGTTTGTGGTTACCTCGGGCCCCTTTCCTCTTCTTACAACTTCTAAGAAAGTCTGAATGATAACATAGTGGCGACTCCACCAGGGAACAAACAGTTTGTTTGTTTGTTATTATTATTTGCTTTATAAACTATAGACGAAGCCCGAAGTTAGCCAGGTAGCCTTTGAAAAGAAAAATAATCACAAAACACTCAAAATTTGGCTTCCTGGAGAACTAACATTTTCTTCAGAATTGTTTTACAGGTTTAGATCTGATCTATGATGGTGGACAGTGATCAGGCACATAAAGGTTAAAATCATCCACCTGGCGACTCCAAAATCAATTCTACAATAAACACTCCACTGGAGGAATGAACCTGAAAGAACTGTGTGAAAAGATCAGGCTTTTAGCTTGGATTTTTATCCAAGACATTATGTTCTTTCTCATTGATAAAATTTTTCAATGTATATTGTATTTTAGAGATGATTTTAGATTAAATTTTTATTATTTTCCTTTGAAAAATGTACATATAAAGTCTCTTTACACATTTGAACAGCAATCTTCTAACTCTTATGAAGATCATTTTCTAATTGAGGATAATAAAAAAATTAAGACTAATCATACAATCCCTGTACATATTCCAATACCTCATAAAGTTCCTGATAGATAGAAACCACTCATTTTGCCTCTTACACTCCATGTTTTCCCTAATGATTATCCCAAGTATCTCCCTAGGTTTGATGGAGAGAATGGTATCACTACCCAAAAACATATTCGAGCTTTTGAGGATTATCTTAACTTATTTGAAGTAGATGAAGAGGATGTTAGTATTAGGCTTTTTGCTCTTTCTTTGCAAGACAAAGTTAAGAGTTGGTTCAAAACCCTGCCTGAGGCAAGCATCTCAAATCTCGAGCAGTTTCTCAAACTCTTTCTTAATAGATGGATAATCAAAGTCAATCTTCTTGTAATCATAGAAGAATACAATCAGTTAAAAAGACATCCAGATGAAACAATACAACAATTTTTAGACAGATTTAATCAAGCCTATTATTCAATCCCGTCAAATATAAGATCTTCCCCTGGTTAAGCTCTTTTGCATTATCCAAGAGCATTTGATTCAGAGATAGAATTTCATCTAAGAGAAAGAAACCCCTCAACATTGGAATAGATGCAGAACATGGCAGTAGATGTAGAGGTTAATATGCAAATTAGAAGAGAAAAGTTGAAAGCAGAGAAAGAGGAAAAAATCGACATTTTGATAAAGAAAATAGAGGAAATGATTCATAAGATCACCATGAAAATTGAATTTTTTGTTCAAAATCACCATGACACATTTGTTTCACAAAATGAAGATGTTGACATGCATGAACAAATCCCTGTTAATTCCAACTACCATAAAATTGAAGATAGAGTTATAGAACCATATGTGGAGAGGCAATTTGCTGATCTAATGTGTATGTTTGATGACGTTACTTCTTTTGATGATTTGCCCAAATATGATCAGTATGATGATAATTATGTTCTTCAAATCCAAACTAACTTTACAGAGCAATCATAAGCTAATTTGAGGAATAAGGAAGTTCAGGTTCAGCAGCTTGAAAAAAGTGATCAGCTTGTTCATTTCAGCTATGAGAATGAGGAGAAAAGTGCAGAAAATTTTGAAATCAGTGAAGGAACTTTACCATTTTGTTTTGCTTCGTTTTAGTTTATCAAAGATAACTATCATGCAATTAGAAATCAAATGTCAACAAGTCTTGATATTAACTATCTAGAGAGCAATAAAATCTTTGTTCAAGACTTCTCATATCTAGATTTGTAGCCCCAAAATGCCATTGAATGTCAGGTTGTAGAAGAAGAATTGGAAGCTAGAACATATGATAAAATGATCCAAGATGATTCGCTACCTCTTTGTTTTGAATCATTTCAATTTTTAAAGGAAATGTGGTATAAAATTTTTAAAGAAAAGGAGGAGCAGCTTGTATAAATCTATGAAGTTCCATTTGAACCTATATATAATAAGTTGTAGCAATCCTTCCAAGTTCTTTATGATCCAATAGCTGATAAGTTGAATGATGAATACAATCAGAAGTTTTCTCCATTAACAGGCTATGAGAGTCAAAATCAAGATGATAATGGTTTCACTAGACAGACATTACAATTAGTAGAAATATCATCAGAAAGCTCAGTTGAAAACATGCAGGGTGATAAAGGTAAAAGAGATATTTCAGTTTCATAGCATGCAGGCCATACACAATAGATGTGCAGTTGTTTGAATAAGTTCACGAATAGTGTATATATTTTACAAGATCCTTTTGTACATTTTCTAGATTCAAGAAAGGAAATCAGGAATTTCCTGATCTTCTCAAAGGTTAACAAAGCTATATTTGATTTCAAGATCTCAATTTTAACCACCAACAAGCAAAGGCAACAAAAGTCACCAATTTATATGATGCTTGAGTGGTTGCATTGGTTGTTTCATTTTACCTAACCAGCAGTCAGAAAGCTAACTAGAGTAAGTAGGTAGGATTTCAGTTTCAATAAATTCAGTTTTCAGCAGCAACTTTATGTTAGATCAGATTTCAGTTTGCAGAAAAGGCTACAATTTCAGTTCAAGATTTTCAATCACAAAGATTATACAACAGAGCATACACATGTGTGGGATTGGCCCAATGGATCAGGCTACTAGTCGACGGTGTTCTTGACATTTCACAAGGAAACGCCATCTCCAAGTGAAGCCATTGTTAGGTTCTTATACTAATAGGTATCATATATCATGATTGACTTGGTTTAGCTCTAAAAGATGTACATACCTTTGCTTTCTGCAAATGTTTTCCATATTTGTGAAAAAACAAAAAAATTAAAAAATGTAAAGTGGGTATACCGTAAAAGAAAAATCAAAGGGTAAAAAGAATAAAAGATGGTCAAAAAATGAAAAGAAAATGAACCCCAACAAAAGAAAGACCAGGAAAGTGTGAAAGTCTAAATGCACTACTTTTTACTTTTGCATAATAAAAAATTGTGTGTAGTTTGTCATTTATGCCACAGTTCGTGAATAGTCAAACAATTTAAGCTTGGCTAGTTCATATTTTCAATTTCATGTCGTAGAAATAGAGAATAAAGATCTGACCAAACAGTTTAATATTGGTAGATAAGTAGATAGGTAGAGTGAATAAAAGGAGCTCAATAGTCTAATATGAGCCCTTGGATGTAATAAGGTTATATTTAGATAGATATCCACATGTAAAAGAAAAGAGAGTGTGATAAGGGTTTGCCAGTCTAAGTGCACCCTAATAAAGAAGTGAAAATGCTAGGGTAAAGTAGGAAGGGTAAGTAGATGATGGTTGTAGAGTTATATGTGATGAATGATGACTCTAAATGTGTTAATCTTTTACTTTCATCACAAGGCCAAGGCATGTATTATATTGAAAACATCTCAAGCAAAGGAAAGTCAGAATAATTAACTCCCTTTCTCATTTTCCTTAAATTTTCACTAATTTCCCGTAAGTACTAAGGTATTTGCTAAATTAGAGGGGCTCAGAGCATTTCTCTGACTTTTGGAGGGACCGGACCTTCAGCCCAATAATTTATAAAGCCTAAGTACTTAAAACCATTCATAAATCATTCATTCCCCTTCATAAGTTTTTTCCTAAGTAAAATTTTATTTTACTTAGGAAAATTACAATATTCTCATAAAAACCCTTTTTCACTTTAAGCCTAAGTTTAAATACACACATCAAATGATTTTATACTTAGCGCTTTTTCGTTCATTATGACATATTAACTATTAACTTGTATTAATTTATAAATCCCTTATAAAGTTTACCTTGTCCCATATTATTGTAACTATATAAAATCCCGAAATTTCTATATATCCCACCCCTTGGTTAGTTATAACCATAATACATCCTTAATCGGAATTAATTAGTTAATAAGTAACTAATTAACAGCCCTTAATCCCCCAACACATTAATAAAGGATTAATTAACCCTCACGGTTAATTAACAGCCTCCCCATCCAATCCCGTCAACCCTGATATAATTAATTAATCCTTAAATGTATTGGGCCCGTCTCCATTATATCCCCATCACTTCAGAGCTCCAATAGTCATCCGATGAGGACCCCGAGATCTAATGGCTATTATGCATATCACACAATCCTTTGTGACCGCGCGTTAGCGCGTGATCACAAAGCGATTTTTGCACAGTGCCTCCGCCATGCGTCGGACGCTCTATGGAATCGCTAGCCCAATGCTAAATACTGCCTTTCCCCATAAGTGGTGCAATAGAAACTGCTTACGACCTCCACTAAATGACAAAATTTCTCGTCATTCAGTTTCTGCCAATTGTCATTCACCTGCCAATATCAACCATTTACCCGTTTAAACACAAAAACCCCAGTTTTGCTCGTTTTCCCCTGATTGTGCAGTAAAACCCTATGTAACCCATCAACGCCACTTGAAGCCTCTGTTAACTAATTCAAGCATGGTTTACCTCCCAAAAAACATTCTGGACTCACTCCACAGACCTCTCAAGCTCAAATGAAACCTTTTCGACCTCCCCTGCAAACAAATGCTTTCTTAACAATTTGTTTTGTTTTACAGGTGATCAGAAGAAAACATCCTTGGATAAATAGTCTTAATACTAGTCATAAGACCTGTTTACTCCAAGATTTTTATCAAATCTATTCAAACAGAGATGGGAAATAAAACATACAGTTGAAAGACAAGCAGAGGAAACATGGAATTAAAAGGATTTACTATTGAAATAGAGAGTAAAAACCTAAACTACACATGGAAGGTAAAAAGGACACAGTAAAGAAGAGTCAAAGTGTATCAAGATTAAAGAGTATCAGATTGAAGACCAAGTCAATTAAATCTTCTAGCATGAAAATAAACAACAGGGAAGACAGTTACAAAACAGAGTATACAAATTCATGTCAAAGTGAAGACATATGAAAAACAGAGCGGTAAAAGTAAAAAGTAAACAGTAAACAGTAAAAGTAAACATGAAGACATTAAGGGTTAAAAAAAGATGAAAACACTTTCACCAGCTACAATGAATTTTATCCAAAGTAAAAGTGAAAAACAGTTGAAAGGAATTTAAGGTTAAAAGATGAAATCAGAGCAGAAATGGTACATTCTTCAAAAATTTCTTGTTTGAGTCATAGTTTTGCAGAAATTAATGTCACCAAGCCAAGAAGTATTTCAAGAAAATAGAGGAGGTTTTTGTTCCTCACAGGCCAATATACAAAAACCTATCTGACCTTTTACACAGGTATTACCAAGAGGGAGATAAGTGCATGTCTTCACAGCCTATTTTTCAGTTTGCGGAAAGTCTTGTTTTTGACATCTTTTTGCAGAGAATATTGTGAACAGCAAGAGATGAATTTTGGGAAACGGAGAGAGGTTTATCTCAAAAACATACTTATCTACAATAACCTCTTTCAATTTTTACATATCTATCTTAGATTGAAATATACAAGCGAATCCTTGGACCCCAAGTTTGCAGAATTTCTGGGGCAGAATGCACAAAGGAAGGATGCAGTTAGTGATTGGGATGCCTCATCATCAACTAAGAGTTGCTGTCAAATTCGACTTTCTCTTCTTTGTCACCATAAATCCATAGAAATAGTTCCAAATAGATTCATTTGTTTTGAATGTCCTTTATTTAAGTTATATTAATGTAAACAGTTGGAGATATTTGTGAAACTAATCTTGATATTTTTTCGAAATATTTCAATTTGCAATTAGTATAAATACTTCTTCCTTTGAAGTATTTTGGGTGGATTCTTAGACATTTCCATAAAATGGATTATTTTGGAATAAAGTGTTGGAAAAATATTTCATGGTTGGCTGGATGAAGAATTAATACAAAGGAATTTTCACAGGATTCATGTGCAATACATCAGACAAAAAAGTATTTATAACTCATGCGTTACTGTTCTCTTGTTTAAATATTTTAATTATGTTTCATATCTCAATACTAAAACAAAAAAGCCTAATTCATAAAGTGCTTCAGTGCAATATGTTTTCAGTCGTTTATATTCTTGATGTTTTCTTCTAAACTAGCATAAACAGTGAATTCTTAATTGCTCTTGTTTCCTAGTTTACTCATTTTGATCATTTATTAAAGAATTCTTAATTGATCTTTAGTGGTGATCATTCAAGTTCTCTTCTCTTAAAACATGTTGGAGGATTCTTAATTTCCCTTCATCCCTTTTAAGCCCATCCCATCCTATCAGGTTATCATTTTCTCCCTGTTTTAGCTATCTTGCCTTGTGAAACCATCCTTTGTTGAGAAAACAAATCCAATTGAGCCATTTTCTTTTGACTCCATTAGCCCAATGGCCTGAAATATTCAATTCCTACCCTCTGCTATTGAATTTCACCACCAAACACAATCAAAATCCCAAATCTTTCATAATTAGTCTAATATCTTCCAAAACAAAGCTAAACCTTAAAGAGAGAGCCCTCTCTAGATACAAATTGGCTAGATTCTATATCTAAAAGTTGGTTTGTGGTTACCTCGGACCCCTTTCCTCTTCTTACAACTTCTAGGAAAATTTGAGTGATAACAGTTAGGATCTTTTGCTGGTTCACCATTCGCAGTTGGATAGGAGACCATTACAGTGCAGGCCTACCCATGCGCTCCCATGTCTACTTTGGTAGGATGTTCGAGTCCGATCCTAGATCCAAAAACACTTGATCCATTTCATATTCCCTAATCTGCATGGTCAATCTCATCTCCCTTCCTATTCACATCATGTGCTTCCCTAGCTTCCGGACTACACATAGTTTTCCTAGCGCGGTCCCAACAGAGTTATTTATGAGTTCTTGTAGCCTCTTCATAGCTTTGTTGTTGTGCAGTAGCTTCATGCATGTCTCCAAGAATGTAGTGAGCATTGATGGGTCCATTTCCAGCTCCAACCTGTCTTTACTTCCTGACGTGGAGGCATCCGCGAAGCTCTTCTTAGCTTCCATGAATGTCTCCTTCGCATAGTCCAAATCAAATTCTGGTTCGTTTGTTGGAGCCTTGCGAACCTAGGTACCTTCTTCGGGTTGCTTGCCTTTGTCATCCCTTGTCATGATACCACTTCAGAGCATGATATTTAAATTTGGGTCTTCCTCGTGCGGCTCAGACCTCATCATTTGCAGGTTCTGAGTCGAGGGAGGATGGAGTGCTCCTTTATCGCGCAACCTTGGTATCACCATGGAATAGTCCTCCATCTCATGATCAAATTGTGTACAATATAAACATGATGGTCTCATGGGATTTGTACAATCGCGGGCATAATACCCAAGTCCTCCGCAATTGTAACATATCAACTGTCCATGACCTTTTCCTTGTCCCATTCCACCTCAACCTTGTTCGCACCCCTGAAATCTAGTGCGTGCCATTCCTGCATTTTGATCGAGGGGCCGTGTTTCGGCCTGAACTCTGTAGGTCGGAGTTCGATCCATCATCAGTTCATAACTTCTACAGGTTCACTCATCATGGCCTATTAGCCTGCAGAAATTACGGAACAACTGCTGGGAATTCTGCATATACTTCTATAAGAAATGGCAGTTATTTGTAGCATGCTTCCCTTCTATTTGACAAATCACGCACCATAATGCAGGTGTCGCGCTTGGTCCTACTTTTGCCCCCAATCTCAATGGAATTGGTCCTCCTCCTGCGAGGTAATTCATGAACACCGGGTAGTGATCCTTGTCATGCCCCTGGCCCTTGCACTTTACACACCATACCTCGTTGCGCACTTCTAGACGAGCTGTCTTGTCTTGTTTCAAACTCTACATCTCAAGGCACAAGTTCTTCAATTGCGCGTGTATCTGTTGGACTCGCAGGTTAGGATCTTATATCGGAGTCTCGTGAGATCTCATCGCAACTTCCAAAGCTTCAACTTGAGTTGTTAGCCTTTGTTACGGCAGCGCATTCCATAGATGTGCTGTTAACGAGGATACAAACCATTTGCGCTGTTGCCCATCTGTTAAGGTCATGTTCGCTTCATGAATTTTTCACTTCAGTCTTTGATCCAACTCCCACGGGGTTTCGCCTGGTAGCATTGTGATTTCCTTGAATCCAATTATCAACTGTGCCTCCGATTTTGTCTTGCTAAATTCCTTGTTTAGCATACCTTGGATATCCACTATCCCTGCATTCAGATTGTCATTGGAATGCTTAATGTACCAGGTCAACACGCAATCCTGCAGAGCACTAACCAATGTTGCCTTCTTTATATTGTCATCCGTGACACCCTGTGCTTCCAATACAGCTTTTACCATGAACCAAAATTGGTCAGGATCTTCATTCCCTACTCCTTTGAACACTGGTAGTTTTATCGCGCTAGCTATACTACTTTGCGGTGGTGGCAGAGGTGGTATGGGCGAAGTCAGGGGTGAAGATAGTGAAATTGGTGGTGGTGTGGGTGGGGGTGGTATGTGGGGAATTCTCTGCTTTATCATATTGATCATACTTCTTGGTAAAACCTTCATGAGCTCTTCTTCACCTCTGCATGGAGGTGAAATCAAGGGGCTAGTTTCTAGTTCTGTGCTACCTTCGCTTTTGTAGATCCTCCCACTCTGCGTAGCCCCAAACATCAATTTATTCGCATAATCCACTTTTCACACATTAGCATTTTAATCCAAGTGTTCAAAGATTTAACGTACTTACCTCGCGGTCCCTTGAGGAAGTGTTGTTTGGCCTCGCTATATCTGACCAAAGTATCTACCGCGAATTTAGTGATGAACCCTCCTATGATCCAATCCAGCCAGTGATCGATAGCACGCGCAATCCTATCTTCTGATGCTTTTAGTCTACGCACCAACTATGGATTCCACACAATAGGTTTGTCAAGTTTACACCTTCCTTGGCTATCTCTTAGCCTTGTGATCCACTTGTACAACTTAGTAGGGAAGGATACAAAGAAAATTTCATGGATTTCAGTATATAGGTAGCAATCTAACCACTCTTCCTTTGATAATCATGGATTCCTGTTTTCCTGTGCCATGAACTCATGAATCTTTCTATCCAACCACTCTTCAATTCCTTTCTTTGTCGGATTCCAGTGATATGACATCAGACATCTTTATGCAGATCTCGGTCCCAATAATGGAACCATTTGTTGGCTTGTTGGGGCCTAACCTAGGTTCAGAGTTAATTAGCCAAATAAATCCCAGTACTACTGGCCCTTTCGGAAATATTTTGTGGGGCGTGGACTGAGGTCTCACCCGAAGTAGTATGGGAGGGTGCTAGAACCAAGTTTCCACACCCTGGAGATGTCTGATGAGTTTGACTATTCCGCGGTTTTTCCCTACGCATAGGTTTCTTCGCACACTTCCCATTTCCTCGCGGCCTAATATACTGCCTTTGTGCAGCCCTACCCAAGGGCTGTGTACCGCGCTCTGCGTTACTACCCAAGTCCTTTCTTCTATTCCAATGTTATTTAATTATCTTTGCCTGCTTGAGTGCTTTAAGTTATACTTAACAACATAAAACATTCATACAGGTGTGCGCAATAAATAAACAATATATTTTCAAATTATATCAATCATGCATTAACACAAGAACAGATAAACAAAATTATAACCAAACTTCTATTTATTGATTCTTTCCACGGTTACAAACTCAACTCGTCCTATGTACTCAGCTACAGACTACTAGGCCTCTGCGCACTCAGCTACAAAGCCTTCTCCTACTCTATGACCTACATACACACTCTAAACTTGACTCAACCACTTAGACTTCTCATGCTCATCTATCTTAGTTAGTTTTCTTTTATACTTAGAGCCTCACTCTATTTATACAATCCCATGGTCCACGGACCATGGGCAAGTCTATCCAGCCGACATTACATTACAAAACCATGGTGGACCAACTTATGACTCTATCATACTTTCGCGCCCTGTGCCCACAATTCTCGGAGCTTTACAACAAGATTCCTTCAAAACTTGAGCTTTAAGCCCCAAAACATGCCTTGGGGGGATTGCATGCCCAACAATTATTTAGCCAAACAAATCCCTACACTACTGGCCCTTTCGGCATTAGCCCGCGGAGCACAGACTGAAGTGTCACCTAAAGCAGTATGGGGGGATGTTGGAACCAAGTTTCCGCACCCTCAAGATGTCTGAGGGGTCGATTTAGTCCAACTGTGCCTACCTTAGCGCAGGTCACTTCGTGCACTATGCTGACCTATGAGACCTTGATGATCTGTTATAATTGCCTTCTCGTAGCCCTAACCAGGGGCCAAGGTGCTTTTGCACTATTATGGCAGCGATCTATGCTATTTTCCCAAACCATACCATGGATCTTACTTATCTTCTTACTAAGGTTAGTTAAATTTGCATAAATAGATGTTTCATCTTGCATTCACTTATTCAACATATTCATACATGTTTGCACACCATATAAACAATAGAAATTAAATTTATACCCAATACATTCAATGCAAAAAACAGTGAATAAATACACTAGAATGGTATACAACTCTTTATTCATGCTTTAATGGTTATAGACCCAACCTGCCCAGTGCACTCAGCTACAGGGGTCCGTACACTCAGCTACGGACTACTAGGCCACTGCGCACTCAGCTGCAGAATCTTCTCCTACTCTATGACCTAAAGACTCGACATTTCCCTTAGATCTTCTGCTATGCTCCTATTTCATGATCATTCAAATTTGATTGCTCTACAACTTAGAGCCTCGCTCTATTTATACAATCTCATGGTCCGCGGACCATAGGTAGATCTCTATAGCTGACATTACATTAAAAAATCAAGGGAAAACAACCCTTTGGCTCATTTACAAGCTACATGCTCCGCACCCACAAAATGCAGAGTCTTTACATCAAAGCAACAACTTCTGACTAAAATCTAGGCTTTTAGCCCCAAAACTTCCCTTGGGGGATCCCGCGCCCAATAGCTGGATAGAGCTGAGAGAGTCTATTTGGGCTCCTTTTCCTTATAAATATGGAACAAACCAAAGAGATAAGCCCTCTCCCATCATAAGAGGAACCATCTCCCCTCCATCAAAGCTATATAAACTCCTCTTTTTCCAAGCCAAACTAGTCTTTTTGGAGCTTGAAAAACCAACAGGATATCTATAGCTTTTGCCTTCTAGTTTATGTGTGTAAAGGGAGAATAGTGTGTTTTGTTTGGCTTGGAACTAAAGGGAAGAAGCCTTCAACTTCCATTGTTGAGGCTAACCATGAGATGCCAGAAATGGTGTTGGAGCTCAGATACGTTAGAGGAGACCTGGAACGTCAAGGCTTTGGTTGTATCTCTTTTTGAGCTTTACATCAATACAACTAATGATTTATTTCCTACATTGAGTGTCATATTAAATTTGATGGCTTAAGATTCCTTGAATTTTTAAGTAGATTGAATGTGATTGTATGCTATTAAGTTTGATGTTGTCTCTTGCGTATTTATTTTAGGTTTTTGAAGGAGAAGAACGAAAAGAAGTTGGAGCAAAGGAGCGAGGTCACCATCAACCGGATTAGCATTCTAAGAGGTAGGACTTCTTATTCCATTCTAATTTAATGAAGTTTTCATTAGGTTGTTCTGTTTGCGGCTAGACCCACTCTTGGGCTATAGGGATCACCTCTGTCTACAGAGGAAATTTACCTACTACACATGCCTCTAGGAAAGTTGGTGCTTGCTAAACAAAAGAGGTTGGTGCCTGTTGGCAAGTTGGTGCTTCCTAAACAAAAGGGGCTTGGTGCCTCCAGTGAGTGGGTGCTCACAAAAAAATAGATGTAATTAAGTTGGTGCTTAAATTACATCATAAAACAAACAACAAAGTTGTTGGTTTTTTCCCTCTGACTTTCCATGTGAAAACAATATGTCAAATGTATGTTGGTCATGAGATTGTTGTTTGAGTATGTGTTCTAAAAGTTTATAAGATTTACTACTTTATGAATGAATTCTTTGACATATGAAAGAACATAAGAAGGAACTATAATCACAATAAGAAAGTAAAATAAAGAGTTTCTTAAATTACTGATTCACCCCCTCTCCTAGCAATTCCTTAATTCCAACAAATGGTATTAGAGTAGGTTCCTTGAGTAACAGAGAAGGTAGATCCTATAGGAATTATGAATAGGCAAGAGAGTAAATAATTTTACTCGAGTAGGGTACAGATCTTTGATTGAGCCAATTATGCCTTTTGGAAAGTGAGAATCGATTCATATCTTATGTCCCTTGGGGTTTATGTTTGGACCTCGGTACTAGTAAATTACAATGTCCCAGATATCCCCCCACAAATGAAAATGGAAAGAAACTGTATCTAAGCAATGCTAGAGCCAAGCATGCCATTCTTACTGGTCTCAATCAGTCAGAACTTGTGAAGTTTATGCACTGTAAGTCTTCTTATGAGATGTGGGAGAATCTTAACTAGTGTCATGAAGGAGATGACAAAGTGAAGCAAGAAACATTTAACACTTTTAGGATGAGGCTTGAAATCTTGAAGATGACTGAGAATGAAAGCATAGTTGAGTACTTCCTTAGAGTTGATGAAGTAGTTAATATGATTAGAGGACTTGGTTAGGAATTCAAGGAAGAGTTGATCATTTAGAAAGTATTAAGATCTCTACCCATGAGATTTAATGCCAAAATTGTAGCTATAGAGGAAATGGTCAACCTAGATCTCAAGATGGATCGGCTACATGGAATTCTCACAGCCTAAGAGATGAGAGTAGGAATGGAGAAATCTGAAACAAAGGAAGATACATTCACAGTATCCAATAAAGGAAAGGAACATAAAGTTCAGCAAGGCTTCTCTAGCAGTGAATCTAATCAGGATCTGGCTCAAGTAGCCAAATAAATGAAGCGAGGCTCTAGTAAATATAAAAGGAAGTTTCCCTTTAAGTTTTTCGACTGTGGAAGAGTTGGACATTTATCTTCCAAATTCCCTTACAAAGAGGGGACTGAAATAGAAGAAGGTATGAAATTTATAAATAAGTCTCAATCATTTTAGAAGAAAAACCCTACAGGAAGAAGGGGTTCTATTCCAAATAGGATAGTTTAGACCCAGAATCAGAATGTGAAGACCCATCGGAAAATGAGTCAAATATGTATCTTCTCATGGCCTTCAAAATAAAATCTAAGAAATAGGGTATTATGGGCTTTGAAGAGGAAGAAGAGGAAGGATTGGTATATCTTGAGGGAGAACTCATCAGTGCCCTTGATGAGATGAAGAAATCTAGGAAGAAAAACAAGCAGCTAAAGGAACAATTGCAGCATGTAGAATAAGGAATTTATAACTCAGATAATGAGGAGTTTGCATATCAGAAATAAAAAATTGAAGAGTGTTGGCTTAGTGGGTCCTGACCCAGGTTCAGAGTTAGTTGTGCTAAACAAAACCCTACACTAGTGGCCCTTTCAGCATCAACCCATGTAACACGGACTGAAGTCTCACCCGAAGTAGTATGGGAGGATGTTGGAACCACGTTTCTGCATCCAGAGATCAATGTGATGTCATTTTATGCCTTAGATCTACCTTCGCGCAGATCTATAAGCCCTTGAGGCTTGGTACTGTAAGTTCCTTAAATGACCTCTAAACCTTCGCGAAGGTGTACAATCATCTTTTGCGGACCCTCAACAGATGAAGTAGCTACTTACACAGACCATATATTATCCTTAGATCAATATATACTCAGATCTACATAAGTTCCTAATAAGCATAAAAAAAGTACTATGATCTTCACATAATAACCTAAAATTAATTACGTTCAGTTAATTTGATGTATCCAATAAATGTGTGCATCAATACATCATTATTTCATAAAGATATCATTTCATCACAACATATATCGCAATCATACATAACATAAGTAAATAGATAAAACACAATATTTTCTGCAAGAGTCTTCTTTATTGATCTTCAGTATAGCTTTACAGACTCAAAACTTCCCTACACACTCAGCTGTAAGGGTCTGTGCACTCAGCTGCAGACACTACTCTAGGCCTATGTGCAAGTAGCTACAGAGCCTTTTTCCCCTCTAAGACTTACTTCTCTGCGCTAACTCACTAGATTCCTTCCATTTTACCCATAGAAAAAGACATAGATTTTCCTTAGACTCTCTAAGACACACCTGTTTATACAATCCCATTGTCTACGGATCATGGGTGGATCTCAAAAAATGACTCAAGTTTACATAAACAAGGGTAAAGCCCCTTTTTGACTCTTGACTAGCTACACGCTCTGCGTCCATAATTCATGGAGACTTTACATCTTTTTACATCAAAACTTGGTCTTTTGCCCCAAAACTGACTGAGGGGATCCCATCCCAATAGGCCCCCAACACAAAGGTCATGGCTTATCGTCGAACCACTTGACTGGCACGGTGATCTTGCTACGAAGATCTCCGAGTTCCACCTGCACAACTGCTACCTCAACAACACTCTATGCAGCTACTTGGTTCACTTGTTCGACTAGCTGCTCCGTGGCTGGTACTGTTAGAGTCGGTCTTGTCAGTCCTCCGTCAGAGATCAAAACTCTTTTTGCATTTCATTTTAGGAGTCTCGCTCCATTCACTCAGCTGCATTCCATTAGGGGCATGCCATAATCTTACGGAAAAGGTCTTGTTTGTCAGTTCCCCTCATGTCTGGCACCTGCTGGCTTAGGTCTTTTCATCAATGTTCACTAAAGTCCATGACAATCAATGTTCGATCCTTTAATGGACAAGAGTCATTTTCAGTCATTAGGTCTAGGGATTAGTCAATTTGGTCTTCAAACATGACCAATAAAGCCATGTAGGCCAGAGGGATGCCCTTACAAAGTTATGATTCAAAGAGTTTCATTGTCATGTTGACAGACTTCGAATGTTCTTCAAAACTCTGTTTTGAAGAAAAGTCAAATAGTGTGTCGTTTGTGATAATTTTCAAAAAAAAGTCGCCAGTTGATTTCTTCAAGTGCAGTCATGGTTTCCTTGGCCAAACGCCATGTCATGCGACCCCTACAAAAGTGCCAAAAAATTTCATCATTCTAGCTAAAAATTCAAAGGAAAACATGAAATTCAGTGTTGCATTAACTCAGTGAAAAGAGCCAAAATGAAACATTAGCAAAGTGGGTTTTTGAAGAAGCAAAATTTAACCCATGACTCCCAATGTCTTTATAAAGGATTTTCACAAGCAAACAAAGTCATTGTGCAACTCAAGGTTATAGGGAAGCATTGAAAAGTCATTGTGAGAAGCTAGTGCGTGTTTGGAGTGAGATTGGAGGCATTTTCTAGAGCGCGGCGCACACACAAAGGGGCGCGGCGGACATAGAGGGCGCGGCGCACAAAGCGCGACCCCGCAGTAGTAAAAATACAAGGGCACGACGCATATACAGAGTGTGGTGCACTGGGTTTGCCGTGCGGCGCACACCCACCAAGGCCCAAATTTGTGCCAAATTGCATCAAGTCGCCTTTGAAACCCCTCAAATCGACAGGTAGGCTCTAAATCTTGATGGCTCATGTATTTTTGTGAAGGTTATGGTGGTTCATGGCTATTTATAGTTGCAACTAAAATTCATAAAACCAACCACTAGAAAATATCAAAGCCATTGTTTCTAGGGTTGCAAACTTGTGGTATTGATGCCAAGGCTCCTCTTTCACCTCTCATTTTTCCCCTTCTTCCCATTGTTCCCATAACCCCTATCCCATTTTCCCCATTTTCCCTACCCTAAAATATTACCAAACCCCTATTCCCTATCCCCTCCTCTTATTTGTCAACATAACACCCCAAAAACCTACCTTATAAAGATCCCCAAATCCTCCTACATATCCCTGAACAAAATTTCCTCCATAACCCCTATCCCATCATCTTATTCCCCTTCCTAACACTCCCGTTTTCATTGCTCCCCTTGGTGGCAGATATCACAACAACACCTAGTTTCATACCATCATCAAAGGGCAGTCCAAGCACAGTACACATACAATAGTCATGGCCTCAGATCATTCATTGGAGTATGAGATGGAAACCTAGAGTGATTCATCCTCGAAAGAACAGGCTCCCTAGAGACATCACAAAAGTGGCAAACATGTTAGGGATGAGCCAACCACCCTCACTGAATTGCAGGCCTGCCCTCTTGCTATGTCATGCTTCCAGCATCTATCATGTTTTGAGTTTTATAAAAGGGTGGCTAATGTTCGATTTCATCATGAGTTGGCCCATCCTTTTGTGCTTCACTTACATGGAGGTCACTCTATCTTGGTCGGGGTCACTTTCACACTCACACCCGAACTATCTCATTAGCAACCGGCATACCGAATGTTGGAGAACAATGGCACAAGAAGCAGAAGGTTGATCGGCAGCGCTATGAGCCTTACATTAAGGCCATATTCTTGAGGCAGCTCCAAAGAGTCTTTCCATTCAGATACTTGAAAGATGAATATGCTCCACCCATGAAATTGATCATGAAGTATTTCAGCTGTGAGGGGAGGTTCTCTCATCTGTATGCCTATCACATCAGGTTGCTCATGCACTTTACCAGGGTACGGATGATGAACATCCCATATTTCATTTGTAGAAACATAGAGAGGATGAACACCTTCATGCAGCACAAGACCCCTCAGCAGCAACTTAACAGTGTTTATCACTTTGCTCTTATCTGGATTTTGGTGGATCATCAGTTGGGATTGCAGGGCATTACATGGGATGACTTCATCTCCCGTGACCTCTTCAGCACTTCACAGGTATTATCAGAGGTTGAGTATGAGATAGGTGGTCCTTCTCATCAGTATGAGTGCCATGACACCACTACTATGCTAGTATTCATCACATATCAGAGAAGTAGTAGGCATTTGTTTGCAGCAGCAAAGCAAGTGTTATCTCCACCCGGGGTGGAAGGGGCCTCACTTCTGACATTGGCAACATAGGTACAGGACAAGGGCAAGAGACCCATGCATGACAAGGGGCCATCAGGTGAACAAGAGGCTGACTTCATCCTCATTCATGATGATGATGCAGATGTGGAGAGTGCCAAACTTAGGAG
>APFE030070155.1:0-11315 GCA_000404065.3 Pinus taeda | reverse complement strand
GTTGTGTACCTGGATGATTTGACGGTGTTTTCCAAATCTGATGAAGAGCACATGTACCATCTAAAAACTGTCTTTCAAAAGTGCAGAAAATATGGCTTGTCGCTAAATTCGAAAAAGAGCTTGTTCACCATGGAGGAAGGCAAACTACTCGGGCACATTATCTCAAAAGATGGCATTCGTATTGACCCAACACATGTGCAAGCAATTCAGCAAATTGATATGCCCTGGAATAAGAAAGAGATTCAATCTTTCAATGGTAAAATGAATTTCCTATGCCGCTTTGTACCTAATCTTGCTGAGCACCTAAGAGAGATTACAAACATGCTTAAGAAGGACAGCCAAGTGAGATGGATGAAGGAGGCTGTAAAATCTTTCAATTTGGTCAAATTGGCTCTTTCTTCAGCTTCAGTTCTAGTCAGCCTAGACTACACTCAGGATTTCATATTGTTTTCATTTGTTTCGGAGCATACTATGGCAACGATGTTATTGTAGAAAAGAGATGATCACGAAAGACCCATTGCATTCTTCAGCAGAGCTATAAGAGATGCAGCCTTAAAATACAACATCATTGAGAAGCAAGCCCTTGCACTTGTGAAAGCATTGAAAGATTTTCGAGTATATATTCTACATTCTCATATTTTGGCCTATGTTCCTAACACTGCTGTCAAAGATGTTTTAGTGTAGACCGATCCGGAAGGAAGACGAGGCAAGTGAATTGCAGCCTTGCTGGAATATGATGTGGAATTAAAGCCCACAAAGCTGGTTAAAGGACAGGGATTGGCAAAGTTAATGGCCGAATCAAACTTGCACGCCTTGGACATAAATATGATTGTTGCTATGTTCGATGAGAATGAGGAAGGATCATCAATTCAGGCATCTGAAATGTTTGCTCTTTCTCCGTGGTATTCAAATATCATATATGTGCTTAAAAATTTGTCACCACTGCCCGGCATGACTAGAAACAAAGCAAGAACACTCAAATTGAAGGCTGCCAAGTTTTGCATTCTAAATTCTGCACTGTATTGGAAAGATCCTAGTGGCATTCTATTAAATTTCTTGGTGGAAAAGGAAGCACAAAAGGTCATGGAGGACTGCCACCAAGGAGACTGTGGTGGTCACCTTTTTTGGAAATCAACAACAAATAAAATTCTGAGAGCGGGGTACTATTGGCCGACATTGTTTGTTGATGTATATAAGATGGTCAAGAGCTATCATAAGTGTCAGATTTTTGAAGGACGGCAGAAGTTACATCCTTTGCCACTTAAGCCTATTGAGGTGAGTGCTCCTTTCCAGCAATGGGGGTTGGATTTCATTGGTGAAATTCATCCCGCTTCTTCCGGTCAACATAGATGGATCCTCACAGTGACAGACTATTTCACGAAATGGATCAAGGCAATTCCCACCAGACAAGCTACAGATGTGGTAATCATTTCATTCCTTGAAAATAACATCTTGTCTCGCTTTGGTTGCCCGAATAAGTTAATCATTGATAACGCAGCAGCTTTCAAATAAAAAAGGATGGTAGAGTTTTGTCATAAATATCACATCATTTTGGGTCACTCAACTGCCTATCATTTGCAAGGCAATGGATTGACGGAGTCTTCAAATAAATCATTGGTCAACATCATCAAGAAGATGCTGGAAATAAACAAGAAGAGCTGGCATAAGAGGTTGGTCAATGCACTTTGGGCAGATCGGGTCAGTCAGAAGAAATCCTATGGTACGTCACCTTTTGAGCTTGTTTATGGAGTTGATACAATGTTTCCTACCTCTCTCGCAGCCCTGGTAGTCAAAATTCTTTAGGAGGCTGGCAGTGAAGAAGATCCTATGCAGAGGAGGTTGAATAAAATGGTCCACTTGCAGCAGACTAGAGAAGAAGTCTTCTAGAACACATCCAAGTTGCAGGAGAAGATTAAGAAAATTTATGACAAAAAAGCAAAGGCAGAAAAATTTTAGTTGGATGATGTGGTGCTAAAGTGGGATGCAAGGAATGAGGAAAAAGGTAAGCACGGCAAGTTCGAGAATCTCTGGAAAGGTCCCTTCAAGATTGCAGCATATCGGGGTCAGAATGCCTTTCTTCTGAAGGAAATGAACGGGGAAGATTGTCCAGGAGGGCCGATCAATGGTCAGCTGCTCAAGTGGTACCATTTCTGAGTTATTAACGCTGCTTCCACTGTCATTGTAAATACCATTTTTATTTCAGTTTAGTTTGAGTTTGTCAAGTTAGTCTTCAAGTCATTTCAATGTCAAGTTTGAGTCAATTTTTTGGTCATTTTAGTTTCATAAATGAGTCAGAGTCTTGTATTGATTTTTGAAATAATGACTCCATAGCCCAATGAACGAAGGCATTGTCTAGCTCTTCCAGAGATCTGTTGTTCTTGGCACCTCCAAGGAGCTACCATCCCCCATTGGAACCAATGTTAGAGTCGGTCTTGTCAGTCCTCTGTTAGAGATCAAAACTCTTTCTGCATTTCATTTTAACAGTCTCGCTCCATTCACTCAGTTTCATTCTGCTAGGGGCATGCCATAATCTGATGGAAAAGGTCTTGTTAGTCAGTTCCCCTCATGTCTGGCACCTACTGGCTTAGGCCTTTTCATCAATGTTCACTAAAGTCCATGACGGTCAATGTTTGATCCTTTAATGGACAAGAGTCATTTTCAGTCATTAGGTCTAGGGATTAGTCAATTTGGTCTTCAAACATGACCAATAAAGCCATGCAGGCCAGAGGGAGGCCCTTACAAAGTTATGATTCAAAGAGTTTCATCGTCATGTTGACAGACTTCAACTGTTCTTCAAAACTCCGTTTTGAAGAAAAGTCAAACAGTGTGTCGTTTGTGATAATTTTCAAAAAAAAGTCGTCAGTTGATTTCTTCAGGTGTAGTCATGGTTTCCTTGGCCAAACGCCATGTCATGCGACCCCTACAAAAGTGCCAAAAAATTTCTTCATTCTAGCTAAAAATTCAAAGGAAAAAGTGAAATTCAGTGTTGCATTAACTCAGTGAAAAGAGCCAAAATGAAACATTAGCAAAGTGGGTTTTTGAAGAAGCAAAAATTTAACCCATGACTCCCAATGTCTTTATAAAGGATTTTCACAAGCAAACAAAGTCATTGTGTAACTCAAGGTTATAGAGAAGCATTGAAAAGTCATTGTGAGAAGCTAGTGCATGTTTGGAGTGAGGTTGGAGGCATTTTCCAGAGCGCGACCGACACACAGAGGGGCGCAGCACACATAGAGGGCATGGTGCACAGAGCGCAACCCCGCAGTAGTAAAAATACAAGGGCACGGCGCATATACAGAGCGCAGTGCACTGGGTTTGCCATGCGGTGCACACCCACCAAGGCCCAAATTTGTGCCAAATTGCATCAAGTCACCTTTGAAACCCCTCAAATCGATAGGTAGGCTCTAAATCTTGATGGCTCATGTATTTTTGTGAAGGTTATGGTGGTTCATGGCTATTTATAGTTGCAACTAAAATTCATTCAACCAACCACTAGAAAATATCAAAGCCATTGTTGCTAGGGTTGCAAACCTATGGTATTGATGCCAAGGTTTCTCTTTCACCTCTCATTTTTCCCCTTCTTCCCATTGTTCCCATAACCCCTATCCCATTTTTCCCCATTTTCCCTACCCTAAAATATTACCAAACCCCTATTCCCTATCCCCTCCTCTTATTTGTCAACATAACACCCCAAAACCCTACCTTATAAAGATCCCCAAACCCTCCTACATATCCCTGAACAAAATTTCCCCCATAACCCCTATCCCATCATCTTATTCCCCTTCCTAACACTCCTTTTCATTGTTCCCCTTGATCGCAAATATCACAACAACACCCAGTTTCATAACATCATCAAAGGGCAGTCCAAGCATAGTACACATACAACAGTCATGGCCATAGAGCATTCATCGGAGTATGAGATGGAAACCCAGAGTGATTCATCCTCGGAAGAACAGGCTCCCCGGAGACATCACAAAAGTGGAAAACATGTTAGGGATGAGCCAACCGCCCTCACTGAATTGCAGGCATGCCCTCTTGCTATGTCATGCTTCCAGCATCTATCATGTTTTTAGTTTTGTCAAAGGGTGGCTAATGTTCGAGTTCATCATGAGTTTGCCCATATTTTTGTGCTTCACTTACATGGAGGTCACTCTATCTTGGCCGGGGTCACTTTCACACTGACACCCGAAACTATCTCATTAGCAACCGGCATACCGAATGTTGGAGAAAAGTGGCAAAAGAAACAGAAGGTTGATCGGAAGCACTATGAGCCTTACATTAAGGCCAGATTCTTGAGGCAGCTCCAAAGAGTCTTTCCATTCAGATACTTGAAAGATGAATATGCTCCACTCATGAAATTGATCATGAAGTATTTCAGCTATGAGGGGAGGTTCTCTCATCTGTATACCTATCACATTAGGTTGCTCATGCACTTTACCAGGGTACAGATGATGAACATCCCATATTTCATTTGCAGGAACATAGAGAGGATGAACACCTTCATGCAGCACAAGACCCCTCAGCAGCAACTTAACAGTGTTTATCACATTGCTCTTATCCGGATTTTGGTGGATCATCAATTGGGATTGCAGGGCATTACTTGGGATGACTTCATCTCCCGTGACCTCTTCAGCACTTCACAGGTATTATCTGAGGTTGAGCATGAGATGGGTGGTCCTTCTCATCAGTATGAGCACCATGAGACCACTACTATGCCAGTATTCATCACATATCAGAGAGGCAGTAGGCATTTGTTTGCAGCAGCAAAGCAAGTGTTATCTCCACCCGGGGTGGAAGGGGCCTCGCTTCTGACATCGGCAACATAGGTATAGGACAAGGGAAAGAGGCCCATGCATGATGAGGGGCCATCAGGTGAACAAGAGGCCGACTTCATCATCATTCATGATGATGATGCAGATGTGGAGAGTGCCAAACTTAGGAGGACCATCCAGGAGCAGAAAATGGAGATCCAAGACTTGTCACTCAATTTGGAGAGGGCCAAATGGATTATCAGGTATTTGGAGCAGAGGAACAAACAGCTTGAGGACCAGCATGAGATCATGGAGCTACAAAACATCCGTGAGAATCGCCAAGCTGCCCAGCATAGGAGGACTGAGCTCACTCCATTAGAGCAAGAGATTAACAATGACCGTGAGTCTTGGCTCGAGCGCATGAACATCCACCTTGAGAGACTGCTAGAGAAGGCTGACAGGGACAAAACCATACTGAGGCAGATGGTTTATCATTACAGGGCACGTAACATGAGTTCAAAGGCTTAGATAAGGAGTTTGAAGGCAAAATTGAGCAAAGCGACAAAGAGGAAAAATAGGCAAAAAGAGCAAGATCGGCTTTGAATCCTAGCTGAAGCCTCTGTGGCCTAGCATAGCACCTCATAGAGGATCTCTAGCCCAAATTTCAAGAAATTTGGGACAATTTTGGTCACATGGCAAATTTTTGGTCACAACACAGGTTTTTTCTCCCTGTGTGTCGCGCCACTGGCGTGACGCTTAGGATTGGGAGCTCCAAATCACAAATGGTTTGTATTTTTGGATTTAGCATGCAAAATCACGACTATTGGTGTATGGACAAGAAATTTGGACATGATTTGAGTCTTCAAGAGGTCAAGAACACTCAAAAAATGACCTCTCTGCCCCTATTTTGACACACAGGAAGTAGTCTTGGGAGAATGAAGTTTTGGAGGGGAAAATGAGCACCAAATTCAGAAATTCCACTTGGGTTAGAAAGTAGACAGGACAGGCTTTCCAACAAGCACACTTGGGCACAATTTGGACTTCTGCAGGTACCTCAAAATAGCCTCCAAATTGGCGCGGCACATATAGATTTGGGCGGGGTGCATATAGAGAAAAAGGCCAAAATCACTTCCGCTTCGCGACATTTCGATTTGCGACTTTCTCCAAGTGGGCCCGCTCATCTACACTACACTTTTTTCAACACCTAAGGCAAAATTTAAAGTATTTTCACTAAAGGTTGGCTTCTATCCAAGTGGCAAAAGAAGGCGAGCAGTCACCCAAGCCATTTGTCATTTTTGTGACGCTGCACCTGTAACTAATGGTTGGCTTTCCACCTCCACTTTGTAATGATTCGAAAAACTGCCCAACTCTTGGTCATTCTATTTCCTCATGGCATGGTCTATTTATTGTATGAAAACCATTTGCAAAGGGTTGGCTTGTAATTTCTGGGAGACTGTGGGAGAGAAACTCAGTTCTTTATTGTATATTTTGACAGAGGATTAATGAAAGGCAGTGGCTCTGTTTCATGAGATTCTTGTGGCGTGAGTGTAGCAAATGTGTTCTCTTTATGTTTCATATGTATTTCGTTATGTTTCATAGTTCATTCATATTCATTTCCAGTGAAATTTTCTAAGTGAGATAAGGTAGAATTCATGTTTATTACTCTGCCTGTGGGAAAGTTTCATGTTTTGTGTTCTTCTTCTGTTGAAAAGGATTCATGTGTTTATGCCCTTTTCACCCTCCTAAACAATCTTTCCATTTCACATTATTTCAAATTTAATTGCTAGACTTTCCACTTGTCTTGCCTCACGAAGTAATCTGTGCCTTTGTGTTAAATTCTCTGCTCATGCTATTCATTGGTCGCATACATCCCAGAAACTCAGTCATTTATCAAAAATTGCCTCTTGTTTCCATATTTATTTACCTAGCCTAAAATCAATATTCATTGCAAGTTATCTCAGACCATATTGTTTATCTATTCACTGAGCATGACTCAGAGAGAGCCCTCTCCTGTTCTGGTAGGGCTAGCTACCAGACTAAGCGTGGTTTGTGGTTACCTTGAATATTGCCTTCCTTTAGCCTAAGGCAGATTTAGGTGCTAATAGGTACTTCACCGACCAACTTGATCTTCTGTTGTGTCAGGTGCATGTTTGTCAGTTTCTCTTGGATGTTGGTTGAGGCTTGGTAGGATTCTTCCAACCAAGTACCCAACCTAGCCTTAAGCATTGCTTCCTTTTTCTGTGCTGCTTCCACCTATGAAAGGAGCTAATTCCCCTTCTGCAACTTGGTGAGGCGCTGCGTTGTAGCAATTGAGTGTGCCATCACCCTAACCTCGTCATACTGCTTTTGGAGTTCATGGATCTTTGTACTCAATATCTACAGGTTGGGGTCTTCCTGTAGGGTTGTCACCAACTCCATGGCCTATTCAAACAAAGTTGTGCAGTCCACAACTGCGACATCCACCGTAGCCATCCCTTCCTTGATGGTAGTTCCCTGCTGTTCCCTGAACTCAGGAGGAGTTGAAGGCTGTGACTTGAGCTACAGCTCCATGATTTTCATATTATGTTCAAATTGAACTCTTGCCACCTCTGCCTTTGCATCGTGGACGCTTGTCACTAGTTTTCGGATCTTGGCCTCTGGTTGTGCGCCCTTAGGTATGTGCAACTCTGGCAATGTTCTACATGCCTCTACAATTGTGACCACCAGCTAGGCACTCTATGCCTAGATCATATCCCTTTCTTTCAGGGCTTGCATCTTATCAGTGAACATTTACTCATTGTTCACCTGGTACTCGCTTATTAAACTAAGAGCACGATGTTCCCGTGCTCTCAATTCCACTGTCACTCTTGTTTGCAGCACATGATGAAACTCATTAGGGAGTGCTGCAATATTGAGGCTGATGTTCTTTAGGGTGCTAACGATGATCTTGTCATTAGCTAATTTCATGCTCAGGGACCCTTCTAGTAGAGCAACTATCCTTAGGTCCACTATCCTGACCAGTTCTACAGTCTAACTTTTCCTCCATTCCAGGCTCGTCTGTGCGACACTCACTTGTCCTGCGCCCACCTGCATTCTGTTAGTTTGGATCTGCAGCTCACGTAGATCCTTCTGAACATTTCCCAACAACTCCATGTATTGTTGCTCAAATTGTTGCAATAGTTCAGTGGTAGTGTCATGCACTTTGTCCCTAATCTCATTGAGATCGCCCTCCGTCAGTGTGATGGGATCCACCTGCATTTTAGATGACTTTGTCTTCTTCCATGAACCCTCCTACTGCTATTCTTTGCGATTCCTTATCTGGAATCGGGTGGTCTGCCCCTCATCACCTCCACCACCCTATGCTAACTGCTCTTCCTGCTCGGTCTCAAGCTAAGGGGATTTGATGCTCTACTCAGAGTTGCACTATTCTTATTCAACATGTTCCTTTGCGACGTGCTCCTTTTCTAGTTCAGCCTTCTCTTTGGCTTCTTTCTTTCGCTGCATCCTGTCACTTCTTCTAGACTAAGCTCCATGTGCCTTTGTTGGTACCTATGGCCAAGTTGGACGGAGTATGCCAATCTGTTGGCCAACGCTTGATCACTTCCTATATGGCATCATCAGTGACGACATACAGCAGATCAAACCACTTCTGCTGTGGGTCCTTCTACGCTCGAATGTAAACACAGTGGAATTCTGCCTTGAACTCAGCATATTCGAACATTTTTTCATAAAAGTTTGGGGACAACCTTGGGCGCAGGTTGATGGACATGCGGAAGATCAAATCCATCAATACCGAAAAATTCTTCATTTTTGTGACTCACACGGGGTCCTTCGTGGCCCAAAGGGAGGCAAACTTTGCAGCCTCCTGCAATCCTGCCTTCAATGGAGGAAACTGGTTGTCCTTCGACAGCTCCCAAGAAACCAGTACAATGGAGAGCAACAACCATGCGTAGTGGAAGGTCTTGCTCTCATCTTGGGCCTCGCAAAAATTTGCAAGGAACTCAATACATAAATAGTGCGACCAGTTAAACTACACGCCCTCTATGCATTGTGCAGCTAATGAGATCACAAGCACCAGAACCTCATCCGTGTGACACTTCCTCATAGATTTTTCGGCTAGTATTGGGGTGGAAAATTTTACTGCGGGATTGTTGATGAATGTTATGGAGTAACTGCATGGCTTCTCGATAAGCTCAAATTTCTTCTTCATCCTCTCTGCCAAGTCTCTCTCGCTTTTCTTTCTGCCAGACTCCTTGGCCAGATTTAGACCTTCATGTGGTAGGTGCGTGATCCTATGGACGAGCATATCCATGATGGGGATAGGTGTACCAAGCCATAAGCACCCATCGTGCACCAGAGTAAGCAGTTGCCATATACAGGTGGTATTAATGTTAGAGCGGTGGTAGTGGGGCACCCATAGCAGGTTTAGCAACTCAGATTGTTCTACTCTGCAGATCCATTCAACTGACTCTAACTCAGTGACACCAAAGTCTTTGAAATACACTCGTCTCATATAATTCTCTGTCGCGAGGTGGGGGAACCTCTCATGGTTAGACAGGTCCCAATCTTCCATCTTTATGTTAGGTCCCTATAATACTAGTGATTACCCCATTACTATTGTAGTTGTATCCCTTATTAATATTGTTGTGCCCCTATTGTCCGCATATTGTTATTATTGTTCCCCATAGAATCCCTCTATTGTTATTTTTGTGCCTTTATATTATTATTGTTAGGCCGGCTGGGTTATATTGTGACTCCTTAAACTCCTATATATAGAAAGGAGGTTTTGTCATTTGAATAATCCAAGAATTGTTCATTTGTGTAATGTAAAGGAGGTTGTCCCCTCGAAGAGACTGAATTCTAAGGCGTTCAACTATCTTTTCTATCTTTTTGTTAGCTGGTTTCATAACATTTGGTCTCAGAGCTTTGGATTCTAGGGTTTCGCTGCTCCAAATAGGTCATAGTGGAATTTTCGCTATAACATTTTTTCTTCGATGTTTCAGAAGCAAAAACAAAAACCCATTTGAGATGAAATTGCACTAAACCTCGGATCCAAATTTTAGATTTTTTCGCACTATAGTTGCGGAGATATGATCTGAGGAAGTTGGCCTTTTTGTAAACTCCTGAATTACATTCCAAACAGGTGACCTGGGGAAAATTGTCATAACTTTCTCTCTGAACATCAGATTGAAATTTAATAAGAGGGTACAAAAAGAGGACGGACTGTAGTTTCTTGTATATATTTTTCAGAGCCAAAGGTTGAAACAGGGACACATGGCATGTCGTACAAGTTCGCTCTACTAAACTAGTCTATAATCAGGTCACTGTGGGAGATTTGGCATAACTCTTCCTTGGAGAATCCAATTTGGATTAGACTGGTGGCATTGGAAAGAGAACATAGAGGGATACTATAGGTTGCAATTGCAAAACTGGATGATCTGAAATTACAGAGATACATTAGAGGCAATATCGAGCTCCTACCAAGTGAAAAAAGGTGTGTAGATTTTTTTTAAATTTTTGCTTAAGCTTGGTTTGAAAAATTATTTTGAAGGAATTCAAAGGGCATAGTAGAGAATTATTATCGATAACTAATGCCCTGAGGAAAGAAAATGAAAACACCTAGTAAGCAACTTGAAAGCTCTATCATGACTCATGAAGAAGAGGAAGAAATGCTACATGATATATCAAAATTACAAGACCAAGTGCAACAAATGTCACTCTCACAAAAGCTAACAGAAGCTAAGATAAATGGTGTGAAATCTAAGATAAAGGTCTTGGAAGCTAAAATGGATGATATGAAGATATATTTGAAGACAAATTTGAAGATAGGCATGTCAGATTTGAAGACAGATTTGATAAATTTTCTAAAAGAAATACTTACTAATGGTGAAAGGGTAGTAAAGGAAACTCATGATGCAAACAAAAGAAATGTTAATCACGATTTCGTAGACTCTAATGTTGGATCAAAGATCCACCATATCCTAAAAATCGATATGAGGAAGTTTGATGGCAAGGATCCCGCAACATGGATATTACAGATGGAGCAATTTTTCGATCTCAATAATGTGCAAAACACACAAAAGGTACGTATTGCAACTTTATATTTGGAACCAAATCAGTTTGTATGGTATCAATGGCTTTGCTCTCGTAAACAAATTATCACTTGGGTAATTTTTACGAAAGAATTGACAGCACATTATGAGGATACAAAAAGCAACACTTTTTTTATCCACTTGATAAGTCTCAAACAAAATGGTTCAATAATGGAGCACATTGAGGAGCTCCAAAAATTGAACATAAGGGTAAAAAATATTCTAGAGGAGAATAGGATTGATGTGTTCATAGGGACTTTAAAGGATAATGTCCAACATGATGTTCGCCTTTGGGAACCTGATTCATTAGAGAAGGCGTTCAGGTTAGCAAGAAAAATGGAAAGCAAAATTATGGCAACCAGGAAGCATACCACTCACAACTATAAAGACGGAAGTGTTGTTGCCCCTAGTCTTCTACAACCTATAAGGTTGACACCACAACAATTGGAAGAAAAAAGAGCAAAAGGGCTTTATTACAGTTGTGATAGCAAAT
>APFE030070152.1:219006-248760 GCA_000404065.3 Pinus taeda | reverse complement strand
GGCCAATATCTCTTGGAGAACCAAAATTATTATTGCTCAGTTAATGATTAATTATCATCAACTTTGTTGTGAAACATTGCACTGGAAAAGGCCAAAAGAAGTGTGACAGGAAAGAGTGCATTTTTTTTTTCTTCCAAAAAAGTGGAAACAGAAAAACATTTCATTTTAGAATGTAAGGCCTACAAAGACAATAGGGAAAGTTATGTAGATATGTTTTTATAATGTGAGGCCTTCAAAGACCACTGGGAATGTTATGCAAATATGTTGGCCGTTATCTCTTGGGATAATCTATTTAGTGAGGGTTTGTTGAGAGGCTAAGGGCATTTATTTTGAAACTTCACACAGAAAAAGACCGAAGACCGAATACATCAAGGAGATAAAGAAACAATATATCCCATAAACTATCTTTAACCTCCTGAAAATTAAACTAAGTTCTTTCTTTCTTTCCCATCTTTTACTTTTATACCCAATATCTCACAAGCGAAGGGAAAAAATATGTTACACGTCAAATGCAAACAAGTAAAGATCCAAAGGGGCAATATAAGTCCAATTATTGCTGGAGGTGCAAAAATCGACAAAGGAGGTTTGACTTTGGCGCCCTGGTTAAACTTGGCCAATCAATATCACTTGGCCATCGACATCAACATGACGGGTACTTATTTTGTAGTTGTGAACAGATGCCAGATTTACGCTTCCACCGTTAGTATGGTTGACGTGGAGTGTAAGAGTAGGAAGGAATATATGCATCTAATGACATTTCTTTCGTTCATACCAAACAATGGTTGTGGGTCGCTCAAATTTTGTGGGGCAAACAATAAAGCATGTGTTCGCGCATTTAGAGAATCCGTACTTTCTTATGTAAAAAATGGGTATCCATCCGTGTAGGAATTGGAATTGGAGAGTTCTCACTTGAAACTTTCCAGAAATTATATTTGTAGTTAAGGTTGTTATTTTACCATAAAACATTGCATTATATTTCTTGGTTAATTTTACAGGGGTTAGATCTCTTCTTCCGTCATCTTAATGAGCAGTCCTCCGCCATTAAGTTCACTATGGAAAAGGAAGTCAATGGATGCCTTCCCTTCCTCGATGTTCTCATCTCTAAGAATATTGATGGTTCCTTCTCCCACCAGGCATTTCGGAAAAATAATCATACCGATCAATATCTCCATGCCAGCTCTCATCATTTCCCTGCTCAGAAGTTAGGCATTCTCAACACGCTTGCTACTCGTGCATTAAGAATCTCTGATGAGAAAAACTTGGCAAAGGAGAAGGCTCATCTCCTGGATGTCTTTGTTAAAAATGGTTATAGTAGACACCTAGGTCAGAAAGCCTTCCTCAAGGCTCGGAAGGAGCACTCTGTACATAAAGATCCTAAAGACCGGGTCTTAGGGGTGCACCTCCCATACATCCAAGGAACCACTGATAGGATCGCCAGGATTCTTAAGAAGCATAATATTCCCTCGACCCCTGTTCCTGTGGAGCCCCATACATTGGTGAAACTGGTCGCTCGATTAATCAGAGGATTAGTGAGCACTCAGTAGACTTGAGGCATGGTAGGGCCAAGTTCTCAGCCCTTGCTGAGCATGCTGAAAAAACAAAACATCAAGTTTGTATCGAAGAGGCTCAAGTTATCGCTAGAGTGGCACAGTTTCACCATCGTAAATTGAGGGAAGCCCTTGAGATCGAGAAAAGACCTCTGAATCTCAATAGGGATGACGGCTGGAAGATTAGTAGGTGTTGGATCCCAGCCCTTTTACCTTAGCCTCTTCTTCCCCTGACCCCTCTTGGTTTGTTTAGCTGGTCGTTGTTTTCTCTTGTTATCATTGGTATAATAATAATAATTTCGCTCTTTTTATAACCTTCGTCTCTTACTATTTAATATTTTTAATTATTCAACCTAGACTTGGATTATTAGTAATTAACTATTTTAATATTATTCATTTTACTCTTTAAAAAAAAATTAAAAAAAATAAAATAATTAATAATAAATAATAATAAATTAAAATAAATTATTTTACCCTACACTATATTATAATTAATTTATAGTAATACAATTATATTACTATTAATAACAAATATAAATAACTATTCTATATATATATATATATATATATATTTATATATATAATATAATATATTTATAATTATATTATATATAAAATAATAATAATAATTAATTTAAATAAAATAATAATAGGAATAATTTTAAAAAATTAAAATAAATAATAAAATAAAATAGAGATAAATAAATAAATAAAAAAAATAAAAATTTGCCTTAGTCTATTATTAATAATTAATATTCTATTATAATTGAAATTAATATTAGCTTTATGTACTAATCGATTAATACAATAATATTACTGTTAAGAATTGTTATATAATAATAATATAATTAATATAAAAAAAAATATTAATATAATCAATATTTAGCGTGGAAGTTAATATAATTAGTAATCGTTAATACAATAATTTTACCGTTAAACAATATTTTAATAATTTGATGTTATATAATAATATTGCTTATAAAAAAAATATTATAATATATATTATAGCCGTTTAGTGTCTCTGTAACCGTTGCCCATTCATATAGCTATTGAAGGACCTGCATGCTCTACTTAACGGATCGCTCGATATTGTTCCTCAACTTGTCCTGACGATGAACCACACTAGTTGGTTCGAAACGGGTCAAAAAATGATTCTCTATGTGATTTTGCGGAAATCATTCTCACTCTCAGGTGTAAAACATAATGGTAAATATTATACCATGATAGTAAATAAAGGTAACATAGATAAGTCAATAAATTTATTTTTAAAGTTTTATATAGTAAAATGTACATTTTGTGGTTGTATATTCGTGTAAATTTTAAAAATCGTAGAAGGTTGGGTTAAAAGTTTCTAATTGAAATATCAAAGGACTAAATTAACTTGAAAAAAAAATTGAAAGTTTATTTTTTTAACCATTATTACTAAACATTAAATAAAACTAAACACCAAACAAATTCACAAGAGTTTTAAGTATTATACTAATTTTTTTACCTAGTGGAACCTTTATTTATAACCTTATTATCTTTTACATAATGAGATAATTGCAAAGCTAGATACCATGATGAGGGAACCATTTAAATGTCCATACCATTTCCATATACGTCAAGTCACTTACCTTCACTTAATACAACTTCACATCCAAGCTCTTAAACTCAATGCCTAGCTTCTACATCCAAGCTCTCAAACTCAATGCCTAGCTTCTACATCCAAGCTCTCAAACTCAATGCCTAGCTTCTACATCCAAGCTCTCAAACTCAATGCCTTATGAATCAAATATTTTCTTGATAGTATTAAAGTCTCTTCTATAATATCTCAAGGCTCAAGGCTAGGAACCATGTTGAGTTTGTTGAAAGTTTTCATTCATGGAGTGGAAAAAGGGACCACCATAAGGAATGTCTATTCAAGGATAGAATAGACACGAGAGCTTGGTTTTACCAACTGAGATGGGATTTAATCACCTCTGAGCCTTTAAAATAATCTAAAAGCAACAAAAGTTTAAATTTCACCTTCACATTGTCTAACATCAACAATGAGGGCTTTCAATGTGATACTTGTCCAAGAATTCTTGCATAGGGGGATCCTAAGTAAATGTAATTCCTCAAAAGCACTTTCCATACTCCATTTCCTTCTTGTTCCTTGGAAAGCCCATTTTGTATAAATTACCTAGGCTTGGATACATGTATTAATAATCCCCATTCCTCCTTGGTATTTATGGTTGCAAAGTACACTATAAAATCCTTTCCTTTACAAAGATTTATTGAGCTACTAGCTAGCACTAATAGATGGGAAGTAATAAAAAGGACATTACACTTGGGTTGACTACTTTGACTTGGTACATATTTAAAATTTGGTAACAAAAGCTATGGTCTTTATTCCCTACTACTTAATCTTATCTTCCATGTCATGTTGAATGATCATATGTGAAAGGTCTTTTAGTGAATCTTGAAAGTTGAAGAGGGTGAGAAGGGACTTAAAGATCTAGCATGGTTGGATATATTATGATCCTTGTCACTTTAAAAATGATAAGAAACCAATGGTTATAGTCATCTTTGAGGCACATACCTCCTTTCACAATGAATACAATGTACAAGACAATGTTTGATGATTCTAAGATTAAGCTTCCTTTGTGTGTGTGTGTGTGTAGACAAGGGGTGCAATTATAATAAAATGGGACAATGAGTGGTTCTAGAAAACTTAAAAAAAAATATAACAATAGAAATGTAATCACTCAACATATATAGGGCTTAATAAAGGGTTTAAGGGTTAACATTGGGCTCAAATAGGGCTTAACATGCCCCTCTACTTTAAACAAGTGTTGTCCTCAACACTTGACTAACTACTAGTGATTCTGCAAGAATAAGTCATCTTCGGGCCATGTCATCTCTTCCACTGGTAGCTTCTTCTATTTGATGATGTACTAGACAATTGCTAGGTTATTCGGCCTCTTAATCTTTCCCTACTTCGAATATGATTTTCCCTTCTTCATTTATCTCTAGTACACTTCCTGACTACGGATGAATAGCATGGTCATGATAGAGATGAGGTAGAAGACCCTTCAGAAACAATCCAAATACCTTACAATGATTGCTAAATTTTTTATGGATATCTCCTAACATAAATGATATTGGCATTTGAACATTTAGTGAACATAATTCTAGCATTACACCCCGGTGCCCCTTTTTAAGTAATTTTTTTTATTCCATTAGAGATTATCACTTTAGAGGGTTTCCCTTGGATACCTCTAAGCTCAATTTCCTTTCCTTCTAAAGTAAATCCTATGAAGAGATCTTCAAAATTAAAGGTTAATTTTTCCAATGATTGTAATAATTGGACCCCCATCCATCTAAAATATCCTTGTTATAGGATCATTACCATCAAAATTCCTCATATCAATCTGTGGAATGTAATAGTTCCTTGGTGCTAACTTAAAGGCCTAATTATGTGTATCTTGGATTGAAAATTCACGATTATGGTTCTGTAATTCAATATTTGTGTTCTCCAATTGTGATAGCCTACTCGTCATATGAGATTGATTCTCACCAACATGCTTCTCCTTATGGTCATGACTTCCTTGGATCTCCACATCCATTTTAGGGAGTCTCTCCAAGAGAATATTTTCTATGGAAATCATGGTTTTTGGTATTTATTCCTTATTTTCATTCATATTCTTTTCTATTTCTTCCTTATTCTCATTCACATAATTTTCTATTCTACTTTATTTTCATTCATCTTCTTTTCTATTCCTTCCTTATCTTCATTCATTTTCTTTTCCATTTCTCTTTTAAATTTTTCTTGAGAACCTAATAAAACCACATTTTTCAACTACTACCATCCATTTCATTAACTTTCTTCTTAATTGAGATAACCTAAATTATAAGTCTTCACTTTCTTCATGAGTCAAGGATGAGCCTTCAATAAATTTAATTGATGTAGTAGCTTTCTTTGGAGGCATGTTTCACAATAATAGTAGCACTCCTCTTTATCACAAATTTCAATCACTGAAAAAAATAAGCAATCTTCTAATCAACATCTAGGTCACTATCAAGTTACATACTTTAATTCGGAGAATGTAAGAATGGGTGAAGTTTTATAGAAATATGTATGAGATTTGAATCTTATCTTGTAATACTATGATATGTGTTTTCTATAATTCCATAGGTGTGAACTGAATTTGATGAGTCAAGTGAAAGTTATAATAACTTTCTCAAAAATTGCTTATTTTGGTCTCTTCCCATAAGCAAACTTGTATAGTGTGCTAGGTGTCCAATTATTCAAATATAATTTTGAAATTTCTAATTGAGGTACTTTTGTATGTCTCCTGATACCAAGCTGCAAGCTTGTTTAAAATTTATTTCTAGACTATTCATAAACCCTAACTTACACCACTTGTTCTATGACATTTCTCCTTCATGTGATCCAATTTTCACAATCTAAAACCTCATAGAAAAGAAATTATTATGAAAATTCCAAACTGACCTATTTGAGGCTAACTTCAAGAGCATTCATAAACCCTAGCTTCCTTGGAGCATATCCCTTAAAATATAGGAAACCTGGATTTGAAATTCAAAAGAGATATTGCCTGAGATGTATTCTCATTATTCTCCAAGTTTCACTATCAGAAATAATCGAAAAAAAGAAAAAAAAAAGGAAAAAAATAAATAGAAAAATTAGGAATAATAATAATAATAATAAAATAAATACAAATAATAAATTAAAAAAATTGAAATATATATATATATATATATATTATATTATATATATTTATATAATATATAATATATATATATATATATATATATATATATATATATATAATATAAACAAAAATTCCACAATGACTTGTTTGAAGGAACAAAACCATAGGATCACGAGCTTTGATACCAAGTGTTATGATCCTTGCCACTTAAAAAATGATAAGAAACCAATATTTATAGTCCTCTTCGAGGGGGGGACCTCCTTTTACAATGAATACAATGTACAAAACAATATTCGATGATTCTAAGACTAGGTCTCCTTAGTGTATATATAAGAGACAATGGGGTACAATTATAATAAAATGAGACCATCAAGGGTTCTAGCATACATAAAAAGATAACAATAGAAATGTAATAAATCAATATATAGGGATTAATAAGGGGTTTTAGGGTTAATATGGGGCTTATAGTGGGCTTAACAAAATGTAAGACAAACCCTTATCAATCAACCAAGTAAGCAAGTCCTAACGGATTTGTCTATGACATGAATTTTAGCCACCATATTTTGGAGCCTAAAGCATAAAAAATATATGGATGTAGTGCATGGTGTTCTCCATGGAGACTTGTCCTAGAGAATAATGGCTAAAAAGTTTTATACAAATTGGTGATGTATTATTTGTCTAGTTCCCTATTATGGGGGGAAATGACATAAATATCTAGGGTCAGAGTAACCTTGTTATAGGGATCTGACGATCTACACATCCTTTGATTTGCATTTCTTTATGGATAGGAATGTATAATATGCACTAAGGGAGAATTTACAAAAATCCAAGGTCTTTAAGATGCCAAAAATGGAGAGACACTCAAACTTATTATAATTCTTTTCAAATTCAATGTTAATGAAGTCAAGTAATTTTTCCCATTGAATACCCTCCAACAATGTTATCAAATTATCTATAATGAAACACCCTCTAATGAAAATCCTCTATTATGGAAAAATCATCTTCAATAAAAGTTACTTGATGCATGTCCAAGGCCTTGGATAACATTTGTAGGGGAAAATGTTCAACACGGTAATCTATCTCCAATTTGTAAAAAATTTAAGGTCCCTTTGCTTACAGATTTCCCTAATTATTTTTTTTAAGACAATCCCCTAACAATTTTTTTTCCATGACATTATTATATAAATTTTCAATAAATTCAATCAATATCAATAACACATCCTAAACCATGCCCATTAGTGCTACTGTTAGAGCATCCAAATTTAGTATTTTCTCATGCACACTTTCATGTTCCTTAGAAGTTAACAAGTGACCACGCCAAGGGAATTCTTGTTGGCTGAAAATTTAAACTAGAAGACCCAAGGTTCGATCACTAGTTGCCAACAAATATTTTCATTGTGGTCTAGCACATCGTCGACATTTTCCCTTTCCCTTGAGAGGGAAAAGTGTCTCACTTGAGGCAAGTAGAGAAATAAACAAATTAAGGGATCAAGGAACAAGGTTGAAGCATGATCCAACAAGTTGACTAATCATTCCATAATCACAGCATTATCATCTAGGGAAGTACTCAAAATCAATACAGAAATATATGCATTGATAATAAATAAAAAAAGAGACACATATAAACAAAAAAATAAATTTAAAGGGGTACCCAATTTAGAAACATCACACCCACGCAAATACATATGAAATTATCTTGAAACTAAATTGTATTATTCATAAGATGGGCCATTACATTATGCTCTGCAAAAGCTCAGAAAATCGTGCTATATACTTTTCCAAAATACATATACCTCTATTTCATATGGGGATTATAATAGGATCAATTGATTATAAACTAAACAAGTACAAAACTCCAGTCTTTAATGCGCAACCTTTTAGTGCTATCTTTTAGCTCTCTCCTTCTTGTTTATCCTTGTAGATTTTATAGATATCTTATCGGCTTCACTCGCTTTATTTGGTCCATCTTGATCACTTTGATCATGTTTGCCTAATCTAGTCCATTCTGGAAAAAACAAGTGCTTTGGTCCACATTCCTTTGATTTTTTCAAAATATAGCATGCATATCCTCCTTTCACAGCTTCTGTAAATCACAAGGTAACTGCCTCTATTCCTTTTTCTATTCTCGAATTTTGGCTATTTTTATCATCTATCTTACTGCTCCCAGTATATTCTCTATGACTGCTTTTTGACCAAAGCTTAGTCAAAATTTGTCAAAACCATTGCCAAAAAATGGACCCAATAGTGCTCGACCACAATCCATTAAGTTGCCCTCTAGTCAATATTCTATTGTTGCATCTGTCTCTATCTAGGGTTGCCCTTCTTCTATTGATTCTTCTCTTTCCTATATTGTCGATTCACCTCCAAATGAAGGAGCCAACTCTAGTATTGTTTACAACACAACATTTCTAAAAAAAGTATAAGTATACACAATAGCTTTCCAAGTATCAATGATAGTAGTAAGTTGATTATTAAACTTAATAGTATTTTAAGCATTGGGCTCTTTCAGGAAAACACTAATGAGAACTTGCCACTGAGCATCAACTTCATAGTTAAGTTGGCACTATTATACACAATGCTTATGAGAAAATGGTCAAAGATCCTAAAACACAGTTTTAATAGTATGGGAATCCTCCTCTAATTAATGTATTTTCTTATCTAATACATCAACTTAAACAAATAAGTCTTGCTAATGAGTTAGATCAATAGTGGCTAATTTTTAATTGAAAATTTGTTGTATCTTCCTTTGTAACTCATACAACGACTGTTTTTTCTTTACAAGAAGACCAACCCAATCCTGGACTTGCCGAAATATTTGTTGGGAATCATCGTGAACTGCTTGAGTGTGTCCTAGAAAGAAGAACCATCAGACACCATTTTATCAATTTGTGCCCTATATTGAGTCGTAGGATCTGGGAGTGCCTCACGCATATCTATAATTATCCCATACAACTCATGGTTAGTGACAACAAATTTTGTACATGCAACTTCAATATATCACAATGTTCAGTAAGTTGGCACATAGAAAAATAGTCAAGTGCATTGGGCATGAATTCAATAATAATAGGCCACATTCTTTGAAATTTGGAGCTCATATCTTCAATTTGTTTCTCTAACTTGTCCTTCTCAGCTCTCAACTGATCTTGTTCATTAATCACAACAGTAAGTTGTTGTTGTTGTTGCTTATAATTAGACACTAACACATTATGGCATATTCTATTTGAAGGGCCATGGTTTTAATGAGTTGGAACAACTAGGATGAAGATCTATTGAGAAGATCATCTTAATACAAATTATCAGGTACAGGAAATTAAGTTTTCAAGGGCTGACCACTAGCAACAGACTTTTCAGATTGTGCTTGAAGCAAGGGTTTACGTTCTTGGATCTACACCTTAGGAAAAGCAGCATGGAACTTGGCAGCAACATGTGTAGGAAATAAAGAAACAATACCTTGAGACTTTGTGACTAAATAGAAAACTTCTTGGTATTGAGTAGGCATTTTTATGTGAAATTGGAGTTCCCTAGTGTGAGATTGCGTGTTTTTTCTTATATGAGTGTATGAGTGAGTGTTAATCACCTTTGAGTGTCATCTCTTTTGATTTTTGAAATTTTCACCCAAATTAAGTTTGAGTCCTCTGTTCATGAAATCTCAGATTACATTTGATTTCATTGGAATTCTCTTGTGTTTGTTTTGAAGAATTCTCTTGCGTAGATCACATTTACATAGTTATAATTTTCATTTTCATAGCAGGAAAGAAAATTGTGTATAGATTACATTTGCATAGTTTTCAAGAGAATCATGCATAGATTACATTGCATGGTTTGGAATCTTTTAATGCTTTGAATTGAATTGGAATAGTGAAATTCAAAATCTAGTTAGGAATCTCTTGTTTGCTACATATGGGATTATTGCATCACTGTTTGCACCTCTTCCCTACACTAGATAACTTTCATTGAAAATGAAAAGAGTTATTTCCATCATATTAGTTGCATGTTAGGATATTTAAGTGACATTCATGGTGAGCCCAAAACTAAAACTTAATCAAAGATACACAGTAAAATTTGGTGAATCAACCTAAGGAGAATTTTTAACATTAATGCAAACACTTAGAGGTCTAAGCTAAATACATGTTTTGACATCGTTAAATGTAGGAGTTGTTTTTTTTCCAGCGTTGCATCTTGGGGGTGATATCCCATTCCAAGTATGTAAGTTTATAGGATCGCACTCCACATACCTTTTGGTATATTGGACAATGCTCCACGCATGAAAAGTATATGGGAATACTATCATCGAATGGTTATGCATTAGACAAAACTACTACAGACTACACTCCCATGTATCGTTGAGTATATTTTTGGAGTCCCCTATAGGTTGTTATCCATCCATAGGTAACTGATTCTACTGCCTTTATACCGTGATACACTGAACACAACATTCGGGGATATTTCCTAGACATATGTGAAGTCCTTGGTTCTCTAAGGTGTATTTTGCAATTCACGGTTGCTTGGTAAACCTTTATGCCTAATTACCCCTTTATTTTGTCTGTGTCTTTAATTTTTAAAATCAAATAATTGACCGTGGAACAACATCCTCCCCGTGGAAAAAATCCTTAGTGGATCTTAGGTTGAGTCTAATGGAAACAATTCCAGAGTCTACCAATCAAGGGAACTGCTCTAACAGGAATCTTGGTCATTTTCCTTCTTTTGGAAATATTGGTGCTCCTTACATGGAAATGTTGTCCCTTGCCGAATTTACCATTAGTTTTCTAGTTTGGTTATTTTTTACCCCTATGGTTCTGAATGTCCAAATTGCTTCTCAACCGAGTTCTCCTCCACCTGAACAACATCAACCTCATGTTGATCCTAAAGTTGATCATTTGCCTTCTTTACCTATTCTTTCTTCATCCCTTTCTTCCTCTTCACCTAGTGAAAGTCTTGATTCTAGTAACCAGGACGCTAAGAAGAAGAAGAAAAGGACGAAGAAGAAGAAGAAAAATAAGTAGGGGGTAAACCAAGCAACCATTGCTACAGACACAACTAGTATTGGCAAATATTGCAATCAACCCTGTAAAGTTAAATTCCCTTTCAATTTATTTAAGGGTGACCACCTTCTTAGAGATTGTCCTAATATTCCCAAGGTCTTAGAAGTGTGGTCAACAGGCTCACATCAACCTTTGTCATAAGCTTCTAGAAATCATGCTAGTGAAAAATATTCAACTAGTGATAGTAAGGTCCATGGGAAAAGGGGTAAAGTCAAATTTCCCTGTAAGTTATGTGAAGGGAATCATCCTATTCATATTTTTCCTGATATGGATGAAGCCTCAAAAGTGTTGGAAAACCTTACTTCTTCTCAGCCTCACCTTCCGACTGGTTATCGAAAGCTTTCTCCCAATCCTCCACTAAATCCCATTCTCTCTAAATGTGAATCCCATGAATCCATTCCTGACCAACCCTTGGTTGAGAAAATGGTTGACTTGATTCCACATTCATTTGATCATACCTTTCCCATAGAGGGTGAAGTTCATACCACTTAGGTTCTTCTTGTTTCTTGAGGTTCCAATGAACTAGGGGATAGTTCTTCATTTTGATGGCACAGGGGGGGAATGCTCCCATTCCCTCAACACTGAAGAGAAGTTCTTCCATTCCCATAACAGAAGGGGGCAATCCTCCTATTCCTACAACAACCCCTCCAAGTAGCATGGTCAACTGTCACTTCCTTTGATTGGAGTCGACTAGCAATATATCTTCTTCCTTCTTACGTGCCCTTTCAGATCATAGTACAAGCTTATAATGTGGTCGTACCTAGCACATTCATAGATGAAGGTGCATCTATTAGTATTTTGTCCTCAACTACTTGGAAAGATTTAGGTTCTCCACAACTTGTGCCCATTACCCAGAATTTGTTAGCTTTTAACAGAGGAACCATTCAACCGTTACAGATCCTTCCTAAGTTTCCAATTACTTTGGGAGGAAAGACTATCTATATCGATGTGATTTTAGTCCAAATCCCTTTGGATTTTAATTTACTCCTTGGGCGTGACTATGTTTATGTCATGGGAGCTATTTTCTCTTCGCTCTTTCATGTGATGTGTTTCCCCCATGAAGGAAGAATCGTGACTATTGACCAGCTTTCATTTGTTGGTCCTAATTTGACTCCCAATCAACCAACTTCCCTAAGTGGGCCTTATATGCAAGTGGTATCTTACCCACCACAAGTTAATTATGTGGAAACATATCCCATTCACATACCTATTGATGAAGATGAGCCTTTCATTGTTTTCTCAACTTCTTTTGACCTAGATCTAGTAGGTGATATAGTGCATCATTTGCTGGGGGCATTGGAGTTTGATATTTCCATTGGATCCTTTGATATGTATCCCTTACAGAGCATTGTTCTTCCATATGATAAGAACCTCTTGGAAGCCATGGTATCTTGGATGCCATGATATGATTTGGAGCAGAGTTCATTGTCTTATGTTAAGCTCCTTAAAAAATGAAACAAGGTTCCCGGAGCATAGTTCATTTTATTGTGTCAAGATCCTTAAAAAATGAAACAAGGTCGTCAGAGTAGAGTTCCTTTTCTTGTGTCAAGCTCCTTAAAAAATGAGACAAGGTGTTGGAGAAGAGTTACTTTTCTTGTGTCAAGCTCAAAAAATGAAACAAGGTCCCAGAGCAGAGTTCCTTTTCCTGTGTCAAGCTCATTAAAAAATGAAATAGGTTCCTATGAGCATATTTATTTTCCTATGTCAAGCTCATTAAAAAATGAAACAAATCCCCTTTCAATTAGAGTCTTTGATTAGATGTCGTAAATTCCCAGTCGATTCTTTCACTTGATCTTGTAAATGAACCTTCGTTTCATCCACCTATTAGTACCCATTAGTCTACTTAGGTGCATGAAATGAAGCTTGGAGGGCATGTACCTCAAATTGAGTCATTATGCTAGGGACATGCAAACTTATTTCAAGCATAGTTTTTCTTTGTTTCAAGCTTGTGTAAAAATGAAACGACTTTCAAGAATAGTTTCACATGTTTCAAGCTTACATAAAAATGAAAACAATTTCAAGCATAGTTTCCCATGTTTCAAGCTTCTATAAAAATGAAACCATTCTCATCCTATCTCTCATTATTTCCATATTTATCAGCCTATTTGTTACAAATGAGCCTTGGTTTTCTCTTTCCATCATCACTATTTGCTTGGTTGATCATACACTTTCACTTAGTTTTTACCCTTTCTTGAGGAACTCTTGATATGAGTGGGATTATTAGCCAACCTCTTGACCTCTACGTATTTTGAGCAGTTCCATCATGACCAGAACCAGTTTCTACCCTTCATACCACTTGTTCCTCCAAGAGGAGTCCTCTTTAATCTCTTTTGAGACTCCCAAAATATGATAAGATTGTCGAGCACTTGTCTTTTTGAGCTCGTAAAATTAAATGAAAAGACGTCTACTCGTATAAGTTTACCCCTTTTATGGACAAAGAGATTATCCATGAAAAATGAATACCTTAGTCGAACATGGGTAAGAGGTTCTCTTGAGTATTATTTTCTACATTTTTAGACATAAGAGACTATCTACAAAAAGGGACATTTGTAGTTTTCTTTTTCACCTCTTTTTCAAACTCTCTAAACATGAAAAAATTGTCAAGTTTTACCTTCACTGGACTCGTTAAAACATCAAACAACGTTGGACTTGTCAAACATGACAAGGTCGAACCTCTCCTTCTTAAGGTTCATTAAATATGCTCAGAGGGATTCATTCGAAGAGTGAACTTTCAAATCAAGCATATGTTATCCTCCTCAAGCTTGTTAAAATATAAAGAGGTATTGACCAATATGGTTGGGGAAATTGGGAAAGCAGGGTATTCCATTTGCTAATGGCAGTGGGTTGCTCTTGAACATGACACCCTTCCACTTCATCTCTGTGGCTATTGGGTTGGGTAATATTCTTGTATTTTGCTTATCATACCATTTTCATAGCTTCCATTTCGATTTTGGATCAATGTTGCCAACTCCATTCAGTGTCACCGTTGTGTTCAAGAGAAGTCATTCAATTGATATCCATTACAATACTCTTAAGCCTCCATTTCATGTTTTCCTTTCCTGATCTTGTTCCATATCAGCATCATTATGTCTCAATCATGATACCCATTTCATGTCATTGATGGGGGATACATCAAGGTCCTCCTACGACGAGTCACTTCTTGTCGACATCATCTCATTATCCAAGAAGTTGAATTAGAAACACCCTTGGTACCTTAGTGTTTTCATAAATCAATGGAAAGTTTCCTCACTCTCAGCAATAGGTTTACATCAATGGACTTCAACCGAAAGACTTTGTATGGTGTTTGACATCAACTCATTTATTCAAAACATACAGATTGTACTGTAGTACCTTGAGAGCCATTAATATCATCAGTGATTTCTCTCACATTTGTTAACAACTTACATCATTAGCCGGTAATCAAATGGTGTGTACCATGCTCGACCTCAGCTCATTAATTCACATGGTTAGAGTCATATTTTGGTTGGTCGTGTGAAGGAGATAAAACACCTGGGATCTGGTTTCATCCATCCGGATTGCAATTTTAGGATTATACAAAGATCACAATGTATGATGGCTATGATCATACAGATAGTCATCCAGTCATGGGCCCACCATTTTTCATCTATGGACGCATATTTTGATCATTGCACATGTTATGTTAGCTTATGTGCTAAGTATGGGTATGCCTCCCTCAATAACAAATATGTCATGATGAAAATGTATTTTAACAGATGAAGCACGCCGGTTGTTCTTGATCCCGAATTGTCGCTGATATGAACATAAACATGAATGCAACAAAATATAGATACAATCTTAAATACATAGATGAAACATAAATAAAACTTCATTTCATTAATATTAGAATACTGAAATATGCTTACAAACAGAATGGAAATAAACTAGCTTAGGCAATGGTAGCTTATCTCTGAGAAGAGATGTGGCAGATAAATGCCTTTGACCCATGTTACAATGAGGCTCGAGGTCTTTTTTTATTATTTAAGAACAATATAAAACCATAAACAACCAAAACCCTAACCCTAAGAGATGTAACACCAAGAGTTTGTGGGCCTTGTTGGGGTTAGTTAGGCAGCCAACTTCCTGGGGTCGTAACTTGGTCATATTATCTATGTTTGGCACGTACGATACCTTATTGGAAAGGTCTCCCTAAGTACTACAGGAATTGTGGTAGGCTCTTTCCAGTGGCTTTGGTCTTGCATCATACCTAAAAAATGCCATTTATGGGGTCAAAATTGCTCTGAAAGTTCTAGATCCGAAAAAGTGCTAAAAATAGTAAAAGTTGAAATAAACAAGGAAACAGATGAAGCCAATTGGAGGTCTAGGTGGAATAGGTGGGTGGCCACCAATATCCACCTGGATCAGTGCTCCCCCCTTAGGAAGCAATAGTCCTCATTGCGTGCAGAGCCTCCATGAGGTGAGGAAATTTCTGTTGAACCTCGTCCCTGGTGAACCACTTGCCTTGGTGAAGGAATTGGCCTACTTTGACAACTCGATATATCTAGATCCTTTTTTGGCAAGTGTTATTTTTCTATGTATCCATGAGTTGATCAGTTGTGGCCTATTCCATGCATTCTTAGTTGAGCTCTGTTGGTGTGATTTTTTCTGCAATGTCGAATGTGTCCAACAATGGTGGAAAGTATGGCTGAAGGCAGTCTACATTGAACATTGGGTGTAGATGAAGGAAGGGTGGGATGTTGAACTCGAAGGAATTTTCACCAACCACCTTGGTGATGATGTATGGCCCATATCGGAGTGGGTAAAGCTTGCGGTGGGGTCCAACGAGACACTCCTTCTGCAAATGTAGCCAAACTTTGTTTCCCACCTAGAACTTGTGTGACACTCGATGTTGATCATGGCACTGCTTGAACTTAGCATTGTCTCTACCCAATATATCATGGACCTATAGGTGGATGTGTTGAATGTGCTCAATGAAGTTGTTAGCCCTGTCAGCTTCAGACTGGACGTGAGTCGAATCTGCCTGAGTAGCTACAAATGGTATGGCCACATCAATGGGACATAATGGCTAAAATTCCAACCCTACCTGAAAAGGACTATGGCCCGTTGAGATGTGGTGATCTCTCTTGTAGTTGTGTTGGACATAGGAGATACTTTCATCCCATGTGCATGGATGCTTCGATTTTTACATGCGTAGAATGTGTACGATCATCATGTTGTAAACTTGTGTTTGGCCATCAGTTTGGGGATGGAAAGTCATGGACTTGGTAAGTTTGTATCCAGCATCGACCAAAGACTAGACCAAAATTCACTCAGGAATCTACTGTCCTAATTCAAGACAATGGACTGTGGGAGCTCAAAGTGTACCCACACTCGCTCAAAGAAGAGCTTAGTAGTGGCCTCCGTTGTGATACTCTTCTTGCAGGTAACCATGATGGCCATCTTAGAGAATCTGTTGAAGACCACGAAAACACAATCTTTGTCATGCTTAGTAGAAGGAAGGCCTGACATGTAATCCATGGAGATAGATTTCCAAGTTTGCATAGGAGTAAGTAGAGGAGTATATAGGCATTGCTTCTTGATGGTTTGCTTGGCAATGGTGCTGGTGGTATATGATCTAATGTACTTCCCAACATCTTGATGAAGTTTCAACCCATAAAAATACTTATGCAATACCACCACTATTTTCTCTACTCTAAAATTTCCAATGAACTAAATGTAGTATGATTCCCAAATAATCTTGGCACGCTCGCTTAAAGGAACACAGATATGCCCCAAGTGGTATAACAGTGCATCCTGAAGGTGAAAATTTGGAACTTTCTTCCCTTCTAGGAGTGTTTGGTATTTGTTGTCGAATTTTTATCCTATCACCCAGGTAAACATCTGGCCACCCAGAAGTCTCGTGCCCACGGGAGCTGAGCACAGTGATTAGCACCATGACTTATGTTAGGCTGAGGTAGTCTGCAACATTATTGGTGCTTCCCTTATTGTACTTAATGTTCAAATGGAACTATTGTAGGTAGGTGGACCATTTATGATGTCAATCATTCTGAAACTTCCCTTGTGTCTATATGAGCTGCAGGGGTTGGTGGTATGTGTGGATGACCGTTTCCTTCCCCAAAATGTAATGCTTCCATTGAAGGTAGGACTGCATAATGGAATAAATTTCTTTGTCGTAAGTGGGATACTTTCATACTGTGTCTGAAAGTGTCCCACTATGGTAAGCCATTGGATGCCCCTGCTGAGTAAGAACTGCACCAATAGCACAGTTAGAGGTGTCCGTCTCAATATTAAATGGTTGTTACAGGTATGGTAACGTGAGCATTGGTGTAGAGAAGAGGCGACGCTTCAACTTGGAAAATTCCTTATGTTGGGTTTCAGACCAAAAAAAACTTTTCTTTCACTCTACCCCTAGTGATTTGACTTAAAGGCCATGTGATATGAGAGAAACCCAACATGAAATTACAGTAGAATTGGGTAAGACCTAGAAATTTGTGGAGCTCTGTTAGAGTGGTTGGGGCTAGCCAATCTTGAATGACTTGTATCTTGGCTAGGTCCACATGAAAACCCTGCTCATCAATGTTGTACCCCAGATATTGAACCTAGGTCATGCAAAAAGTGCATTTCTCCAAACTGGCACACAACTTGTGTTGTTGCAGGGTTTGAAGGACTTATCGAATATGGTGGAGGTGCTCTTCCCAACTCTGGCTGAAGATCAAGATGTCATCTAAATACACCACCATGAATGCATTTGTGAAGTGTCACAAGATGTTGTCCATCCATATCATGAAGGTTGCAGAGGCATTCGTCAACCCAAAAGGCATTACCAATCATTCAAAAAGTACCACCTTTGATTTGAATATAGTCTTCCACACATCAGATGGTTCAATAGGCACCTAGTGATAACCAGACTTCAAGTCAATCTTGTTGAAATATTTGGCACCCTAGATTGGGTACCTATTTTGGACAGTGATCTTGTTCAACGCTCGATAGCCAATACAAAGTCTCCAGGTCTTGTCCTTCTTTTGTACCATTACAATAGGGCTCCCATAGGGTGATGATCTTGGCTTAATGTGCCCTTTATTCAACATCTCCTTAATCTCCCTCCTGATCTCATCGTTATCCAGAAAAAAGCATCGATAGATTGTTCCATTGGGTAGTGGTGCACCTAGGGTCAGATCGATGGAGTGCTTGACCTGACAGTGCAGAGGTACCCCAGTAGGTGAGGCAAAAATGTCCCTATACTCCTCCATGACCTTGTCCATATGCTTCTGCTGTGTTGTGTAGCCCTTTCTGGAAGTTGTGGCCACAACCTCATTCTTTCCCTGAGGGAATATCATAAGGAAAAAAAACTCCTGGTCTATGAAATAATCTTACTGCATTGATTTGCAGTGATCAAAGAGATGGTGGTAGGCGGGGCTACGTTCGATATCCTGTACAACTTATTACCCAAAGTAATAATCACAGAGCAAGGTCTAGACTCATATACAACATGTCACTTCCACAAGTATGGTTTTCTAATAATACATCACAAACTTCAAGGGGAGAAACATCACACAATACCTCATCCGTGAAGGGCTCAATGTTGTAGGGAAGGTGATATTGCCGACTGACGTGGAGATATCGTCCTTGGTGAAGCCACCTGATGGTGTATGACTACGGATGTGTTGTTGTAAGTAGATCCAACTGCTTCACAACCTCTTCTGAAATGAGGTTCTTTTTTCTCCTGTTATTGACAATGAACTGCAACGGAGAACCCTTCACCCACATCTATGAGTGGAAGAGGTGTTCCCCCTCCTCTTAATCTTCAGGCTCATTTTTCTATATCTTGGTGGTGGCCACTGTGGCAATGGGCTCCACGTGAATGAACTTCTTCCTTTATCATTCCCCTTGTTGGGTTCTGACTCAGAGTTAGAACCTACATTTGATTCATAAGCCTTCAGCTTCGCCACCAATGATTTCTTGGCTCGACACTCGTGTTGTGAGTGGATCTCTTATGGAACTCACAGCATTTTCCCGTGTCCTTCTTTGGCTTTGTGGTGTTTTCCTTTGCTTGCAGCTTTGACAGGTTGTCCTAGGTTTCCTCACCCTGGCTTTGGCCTTTTCTCTGTGGTTTCAGGGCACCTTTTCCTTGCTTCAGATTCACATATCCAAAGTCTCACTTCTTCTATTTAAACTTTTCCTCGATATTGACAACTTATCAGTATGTCGTGTTGAGCGAGGAGATGTTCAGGAACTCCATCTCATCCTTGATGTACTTGCGTAGACACCCGCGATACTTGAGTACTAAATTCCACTCAAAATCCTTGATACCCAACTTCGTGTGGAGGGTATGGAAAAAATTTGTGAACTCCAGCACAACTTGGTCCCTTCCCTACCATAGCATGGTCCACTTTATGTATTTATCTTCATAGCTCCCGATGGGGTAATATTGTTCCTTGATGGCATCTTGGAAATAATCCCAAGTGGGTGCGACTAAAAACAATGAGGATTCACTCACTTCCTTTTGTTCACAAAAGGTTTCCCACCAGTCCTCGACGTGTGGGGTGCCTTTGGGAAGTGCAAAATTAATATTTTGCCAATTGGAAAAGTCATGAACTAAAAAATTTCCTTCCAATAGATTCAACCATTTATCTACAACTTTTGCATCTATCTTGCCCTCAAATATGGGAATATCAAAGTTAACTTGTACCTTAAGAGGAGTGGCACCTCCAGAGTGGATATTGGATGAAGATGTGTCACCTGTGTTAGAAAATTATATATTACATAGCAATGGAACACATAAAATATTACAGAAATATAAACACAGAAAATGCATAAAATAAGAGAGACACAGATATACGTGGTTTAGCCAATTTGTGCTACGTCCACGGAGAAACAACCCGTTCTTCTTTTTATATTATCCAGCAAACTCAAGAGATACAACCTACAACAGATCCACTGTAACTCCCTCTTCACTCTCAAGCTCCTCTCTCTTCCTCACTCAGAATACAGATCTACATAGACGTAATACAATTCCCTCATATATAGTGAGGGGTTGCCTTCTAGGGAAAAAAACCCTAAACATAACTCCTACCTTCAGATCATCTGCCTAATGAACGCCCCCCCCCCCCCCCCCCCCGCATGGAGGGTGTACAATCTTCCTGGGGTATACATCCAGCTGAAACCTTCGAATACAAAAGATAATCAGGCTCCACACCCAAAAGCCTATGGGTAGCTGTCAAAGGATCTGGGCAAGTCATCCATCATCGCATTCCTCTGTCGCTCAAGGGCTTCCTCAAGAAATATTTTGAAAGGATCTCCTACCCCCTCATCTTTATTTTCTTGTGCTATGGGAGGTCGTTGGTGTTTTCGAGGTTGGTCTTGCAAAGGTTCAACCAAATTGAGCCCTAACTCCTTATACCCCAACCTCGTTGGGGAGATGCAAAGAAAAAATAATAATGAGCAGGCTTCTCTAATACCATTGATCCAAACTTAAACATGAACACAAAAAATTATAGATACAACCATAAATATAAATATGCAATAGAAATAACACTTCATTTCATTAATATCATAATACTGAAATATGCTTACAAACATAATGGAAATAAACTAGCTTCAGTGATGGTAGCTTATCTCTGAGAAGAGATGTGCTGGCTAAATGCCTCTGAACTGTGTTATAATGAGGCTCAAGGGCCTATTTATTATTGAAAAACAAGAGAAACCCTAAACAACCAAAACCCTAACCCCAGGAGATGTAACGCCAAGAGTTTGTGGGTTCTGTTGGGGTTAGTTGGGAAACCAACTTCCTAGGGTTGTAACTTGGTCATATTATCTCCATTTGGCATGTACGATACCTTATTGGAAAGGTCACCTTGAGTGATACAAGATTTATGACAGGCCCCTACTAATGTCTATGGGCTTGCAATGGAACTCAAAAAAACATTGTTTAGGGGGTCAAAATTGCTCCGGAAGTTCAGGAGCCGAAAAACTGCTAAAAATAGTAAATGCTGAAATAAACAAGGAAACAGATGAAACTGACTGGAGGGCTAGGTGGAATAGGAGGGTGGCCACCAATATCCACCTAGATCAGTCACAAGGTAAAGAAATTCAGTCATCAATTATCATTTCTGACTTTGCTCTTTAGGGGGAAATCTGTTACAGGCCATTTTATCACATCCGATCAATAAGCCTCCCAATGGGATCAATCAACATCCTATCCCCCCTTTTCATCATCATTAGACAAATCCCTAAGCATGTATCTTTCATTCCCCAAAGTTTCTGCCTGAAACTGCATCATCTGACCCTATTTTAGGACCAACACACCCTAGCCTCTTGTTGGAAACAGTTCAACTATAGGTTGCTCCACTATGGCCTACGTTGATCACCTAGAAGTTTCTCTCCTTTGCACCTCTGTTGGTTCTAGAAATTTGCTAAAACAAGAGAGATTTTGGAAGCCTCCTCTTCCAGAAGTTGTTACAACCATTTACCTCAGATAAAACATCCGGATCCTATCCTATCCTACTTTGGAGTTTCCATCACTTATCCTTTGATCCCATCCTCCCATCAAAGGTTGATCTAAAACCTTAGATTGGTAATTGGATAAGAACTCCCAACTTACCCCACTCCTCTATATATGTAAAACCTTCCATATGCAAGGGGTTAGATTTTGGAGAGTGATATATCTATGGTGAAAGGTTTCATTTCATTCGTTTATGGTGAATAGACGTGCACATTCTGACAAGGAAAGGGTAAGCCAACCTTGGAGGAGCTCTTCTACAAGATCAACACCTATTTATGGTTGTAAACTCCTTCGATTTATATTCATGCAAATAATTCTATGTTTTCCTATATTTGATGTTGTTATTTCATATATTTCAATACCATGTTGATCTATTGAATAAAGTATTTAGATGATACTACATAGATCTCGTATTTTCTTGGATTGGGTTATCTCACCGTGCAGGTTCTAATTTTGGCAACCGGAGCTAGAATTGGAGCATTAAAGCTAACAAAGAAGTGAAGCCTGTGATAGATTCCAGGTAGGCTTCATATTATCATCTATTTACTTTGAGGAAAGCATTGGGTTCCTTGTCTCTCTATGTTCTAGGTTAGCCATCAAACCTAGGGGAGATACTTTTGCCTGTAATCGTAAATCCTGTATAACACTTTAGGTGCACACCACTTCATCATAGCACGTACAATTAAAAAATAACCATAAATTAAATAAGTAACCTGCTTGAAGACATATTCACAAGCTTCAAAGAGCTTGTTCAAGAGATAACTACACTAGTTTAATGACTCCCCTCGGTCACAAGATTCAACAACAAAGATAGCATCTAGGACATTATCCTTTGGTATAGTGTCACATAAGCTTGCTTTCAATGATATGGAATGCAAATTTAATTTGAGGATTGTTAATAATATGTATGACATTGCTTCAACCTCCACATTGAGTGGAAACATCTGATTTTTTTGAGGTCCTTTTTCTTGCCATGGTTCTGCCTATATTCTACCTCGCCTTGGGCCTTCTTTCCCTTGGAATTATTTCCTTTTCCAACCAGATAAAAGTCCTCTTCCTCATTTCTGGATGTGATACCATCTTTGGTGTTCCTTCTGATCTCTTCCTGCACCAAATCAAATTGAAGTCTCTCTCAATTTAGCAGCTTGTCCCTTCCATTTACTAAATCCTAGTAGTTATGCCAGGATTTCAGTAGGCCAAGGAGAACTAAGCTCTCTAGATCAGCTCATGGAGCATTTTTCCACCGCCTCCATGCTCATCTTTGACTTGAGTGAATCTTGAGAGGTATTGGACTATGGTTTCATTTTTCTGATTTCAGATGTTTCTGAGCTTGTCCTTCAATGCAAATTTCCTGGCATCACTACTACTTTCGAATAAGTATGTGAGGGTCTTCCACATAGAACATGCAGTCTCCTTGCCATGTAAATTCAAAACCACATGGTCTCTTACACCTTCCAGGATGATCTTCCTGGCTCTTGCAATATCCTTCTTCCACTAAGCTAATTGTTGTGCATTTGGTGATGCTGGTTTTGGGATGTCAATTTGGGTGTATTCCAGCACTCCATTGTCATCGAGTACAACTTCCATCCTATCCTTCCAACGTATGAAATTAGAGATTCCCTCCAGGGCATACTACAATCTTAATCCATTGAAATACATCTTCCTGGTACTGAGAAAAACGACTTCACAAACTCTGCAATTCGAAATTTCTGAGGGAGAAGATCAAGTGACTGGTTTCTATTGTGTTTTTAGGGCTATTATACCATGTAAAAATGGCAAGAAATTTTCCACTTCTAATGAATTTGAACTGAAAGAAAGAGACACAAATTTCTTCTATAATTCTGTGGAATAGAAAACATAAGATAGAAACACATGCAATGACATGCAACCATCAAAACACAAGGACCACAATGAATTACAAGGGAACACAACTGGAAAAAACCCCTCCGCTACTTTGAATTAATTCAAATGAGAAAGAGAAACTATTACAATGTCAACTTCAAGTTCTGAAGCACACCCTACATTATAAAAGTGTTCTCTTGATGAATGAATAACTCTAGCCAATACTTAGCCTATTCAAGCCCTAGCCTTCATCCTATTCCTTGCACAATCCTAGAGGAAATTAATCCCTCAAAAAGGGATAATTCCCTATTTCCTTATGCAAATCCTAAATGAATTGATCAGTTTCTTAATACAAAAGCATTAAACACTCAACATTATACAGTTATAAATACAAATATTCTTTTTCCTCCATTTCAACTAGGAAATTTGAATTCTATGCATGACTAGGTCTATTTTTAGTTGATTGACTAGTTAACTAAGAGATCAGTGAGTTAGCAATAGTCTTAAATACTCAACTAATGACTAGAGCCTAATTAACTTAGTTCAACTAATAATAACTCGACTAGATTGCTAGATTTTAGCAATCAATCCATGCACAACTCTACTTCTAGCCTAAAAAATTGAATTTACTTATTTAAATAAGAGACAAATCCAAGTCACTCTTGTTAACTACAATCTAGGTCATCCTGCTAATGTGGAAAATTGAATTTGTCCATTTAACTAAGGAATAAGTCAAATGAAGCCTTTTCTTGCTATAATTCTAACAACCCCACGTGGAAGTAATCTAGAAGGTAGTGGAAACATCTAGACCATATGGCAACAATCATGTTATCTTATAAATTTAATCAACATGAATAGGATACTCTCGATCAAGCCATAAAGAACCTCTATGAATTTGGCTAATTATAATTTTTTTACAGTGCATGACCTCACCTGAGGTACCAAAAACATGAAAAATTTGTAATTTCATTAGGGAGGACCACTGCAAAGGACGAAATTCTAGTTTGAAATGAGAAACAACACTCTTTCTTGGTTTAGTTGTAGGCTCCATGAATACTTTAGGCCTCAGAGCTAGAAACAAAAAAGAGTTGGCCAAATCATTATCAACCAAGGGATATTTTTCATATTTTCCCAATGTATCTTCCATGGGCTCAATACGAGGATCAGAGAAACCATACAACTTCATATTTAGCAAGATGCCCCATAATATAGGATTGATGACTATAAATAAATTAGATAAGGGGATGGAGATGATTTTCCAGTGTAGGGAGCCTTGATGCAGAAGCCAGGACAAATAATTCCAAGTTACGCACATACACAATGAGGAGCTAACATGATTACATGCATCCTATATATAGAAGGTTAAACAAGATGAAAAAATATTCGACCATTAGTTAATAAATATGTAAACTTACCAAATTGATTTGAAACCAGATAATAATTATGAATAAGATGCAAATCCCTAGAAGACGACATGAAAGACCTGAAAAGGGAATGACCATTATGACAAGGTAACTAGAAATGATTAAAATCCACAAAGTGGAAAATCAAATCTGTTAGAAAAGAGTATTACAGGAAAATTAACATAATGACTGAAAATAACTCAAATAATGATTATGAGACTGGTAGAAATGACACTTGACAAATGCTCCCCCGACCACAACTAGTTGTTGTGGGTCACAACTAGAACAAACTAACAGGCTGATGCAACTAGATGAATAAACCAAATATCACAACAAATATACTAATTAACTAACTAACACAATTGACACATTCATAAACTTATTGATTCCTCCTTCTGAAGAGTGAGAAGTACTAGAAAACTTGATCAACCATAGTATGGATTTAGGTGTGCACTATTCACCCAACCTGACAAAAGAACTCCATAAATCTAAGAAATCTTTATAACTCTAGAATGTCTTATCTCCACAAAAAATAAGGGACCCAACCAATGCATTTGTAACTTACTAGGATGTTTCAAAAATTCACTATCATATAGTAATACTTGGTCTCCAACAAAAAACAATTTCTTCTTTATATGTCTGTCATGCCAAGCCTTCTGACATTCTTTCTCAATAGTTTGGTGTAAGTCTACAAGAAACTGATCTCCATCTAATTCCCACAATTCCTGCAACCATTCTCCAATAGATTCATCATCATATATTGTGGTAGCATGAGTAATAAAAAAAATTGGAACAATAAATTTATTAGGTACTATGGCTTCCTGTCCATAAACAAGTTGGAAGGGTGTATATTTATGCAGCCATTTTATAGTTGTACGATAAGCCTATAAAGTAACTAGAACTCATTCATCCCAATCATCTCTATTTGAAGCACACACTTTAGCGATTCCTCTCTCCAAGATTTTATTAAATGCTTCAACTGCCCCATTTTCCTGCGAATGATATGGGAAGCTTTTGTGGTGTTGGATCTTGAAGTTCCTTAGCAGAGTATCAATAATATCATTAATAAAATGTAAACCTTAGTCATTGGTAAGGCTCCTTGAACACCCAAATCTGGTAATAATATTTTTGAATATGAACTGCATAAAACTATCAACATTACAATCTTTGACAGGGGTGGCTTTAGCCCAATGCGTTAAATAGTCAATTGTGGTAATAATGTATCGGGCATGATAATGTCATGTTGGAGGGTTCATGGGTCCCACAAAATCAATATCACATTTTTCAAAGGCCTCAAGGGCTTGAACTAGGTGTAATGGAAGCTCATCACGATTATAGGGTTGTCCTATACACTGGAAAACATCACACCTCCTAGCATATACTTTTGCATCTCTAAATAAAGTAGGCAACCAAAATCCATCTTGTAACACTTTTCTTGAGGTGTGATACCATCTTTAGTGTTCCTTTTGATCTCTTCCTTCACCAAATCAAACTGAAGTCTCTCTCAATCTGGCATCTTGTCCCTTCCATTTACTAAATCCTAGTAGTTATGCCAGGATTTCATAAGGCCTAGGAGAGCTAAGCTCACTAGATCAGTTGATGGAACATTCTTCCACTGCCTCTATGTTCCTCTCCGACTTGAGTGAATCTGGAGAGGTATTGGACTATGGTTTCATTTTTCTGCATTCAGATGTTTTTGATCTTGTTCTTCAATGCTAATTTCTTGGAATCACTACTAATTTCGAATAAGTATGTGAGGGTCTTCCACATAGAAAATGTAGTCTCCTTGCCATGTAAATTAGAAACCACATGGTCTCTTACATCTTCCAATATTATCCTCCTAGTTCTTGCAATATCCTTCTTCCCATAAGCTAACTGTTTTGCATTCGATGATGCTGGTTTTGGGATGTCAATTTAGGTGTATTCCAACACTCCATTGTCATTGAGTACAAATTCCATACTATCCTTCCAAGGTATGAAATTATAGATTCCCTCCAGGGCATACTCCAATCTCAATCCATTGAAATACATCTTCCAGGTACTGAGAAAAATGACTTCACAAACTATGCAATTCGAAATTTCTGAAGGAGAAGATCAAGTGACTGGTTTCTATTGTGTTTTTAGGGCTATGATACCATGTAGAAATGGCAAGAAATTTTCGACTTCTAATGAATTCGAACTGAAATAAAGAGACATAAATTTCTTCTATAATTATGTGGAATAGAAAACACAATATAGAAACACATGCAATAACATGCAACCATGAAAACACAAGGAACACAATGATTTACAAGGGAATCCAATTGGGAAATACCCCTTCGTTGCTTTGACTTAATTCAGATGAGAAAGAAAAACTATTACAATGTTAGCTTCAAGCTCTGAATCACACCCTACATTGTAAAATTGTTCTCCTGCTAAATGAATAACTCTAGCCAAAACTTAGCCTATTCAAGTGTTAGAAAATTATATATTATAGAGCAATGGAAGACACAAAATACTGTAGAAATATTAACACAGAAAAACGCTTAAAACAAGAGAGACACAAATATACGTGGTTCACCCAGTGTTACCGGGAATAGTGTCCACTTGGAGCTGCTATTCCCACTAAGACTGGTAGCTATCTTAGAAACAAACAAGTTAAAACTACTTTTGCTTTCCTTTCTGAAAAATAGATAAGAGGGGAACAAAGGACACCAACCTTAGTCTTGCGCTTGGTTCCTTGCCGAGTTCCTCCCCTTCCTGATAGATCTTTGCCACTTTTTCTTCGTCTACCCAGCTTCAAAAAGCACCTATGGAATCAAAGCAACATAATACTATCAAGGAACAAAGATCTATAGTCATAAACAACACAGGACCATATATGTATTGACCGCACAAATGCATATACAATTAAACATATAAGAATGTGGAGGAAAACTTGAATAGCTTTATTAATATCAAGAATAGCAAAGAGGATTACAACCAATTGTTCTGACCCAACATCATCCTCCAGCAAGAAAGCCCTTCTTCACCTCATGTAAAGCTTAGATCACCCAACACTATGATGTTACACCAAGAAACCAACAACACTTCTCTACAAGATACAAGATTCCAGCCTCCGGATCTCTGTGATGAGGGATCCATATATAGATGATTGTAGGGGGGTGAGTCAGATTTTGGGATTTTGATTAGTGTCCTCCCTCTGATAGTTCTTGATTCCACTTGGAGATCGATGATCTCTTACTCATCCCTGGGAGAAATCAGAGAGGCAAGTGTCAGAGGAGAAGTTTCTGGAAGATTCTATGCTCCTCCACCTCGCAAACTGTCTTTTCCATTTGTCCATTCTCACCCATCGCACCCTACAGAGAGGCTATCCAGTATGCATCGCACCCTTTACACTGAGTAGGTGATATGCATCACACCCTCTACACTGGGCATTCTGTATGGTCCAACTTTGACCAGTTCTGAGCAGTTTTATGTGGAGAACTTCTGGGAGATGATGTAATCAGCTGACCTTGTTCCTTTAGGGAGTGAAGCAACACTTTTAGGGACTTAGGAGCCATCAGTTTATGGACATTTATGATTGGGGTTGCAGTGCCCAAATGTCTATAACAGTTGCCCCCTAAAGCATGAGGTCGTTAATCTTTTGATGTCGGGTGAAATTCTTTATCATGAGGATCCAAAGTTTTTTCGAGCTGGAAGGCGACCTGTAATAAGATACAATACAATAAATTATCTTCATAATACTTTTCATGATCTAGCTGAGGCGAGCATTCCCATGCTCAACTTTATAAATTCATTTTCATGTACATAGGATAGACAACTGTCTGTGTAGCAGACTGATGATTCAGACGGAGTCATCATCCTTTGATTTGGATGATCATCTGTTCGGCAATGATGTACATTTTATGTCTTTACATTCCTGAATAAATCGTAGCCCAAACGGATGAAACTAGATCAGGGGTCTTCAAAACTTGTTCAATATTCACTCAAAGTACAAGTCGATCCATGTGAAAGATGTTCTGGAGTCGAACATGGAAAGACATCGCCTAATTACTAGCCAATGATGTAAGTTGTTAACAGGCGCAAGAGGAATCACCAATAATGACAACGATCCTCAAGGTACTACAGTACAATTCGCGTGGTGTGATTAAAGGGACTTGGCGTCGAACACCATGCAAAATCTCTCGGTCACAGGTCATTGATGTAAACCTATCGCCGAAAGTGAGAAACTTGCCATTGAGGCATGTGAGCTTCAAAGTACTGAAAGGGGTTGTTCCTAGGTCGACTTCTTGGATAATGAACTGTAGTCGACAAGAAGTGACCTGTCGTAGGAGGGCCTTAATGAATCCCACATCTACGACATGGAACGGAGCAAATGATTTTTAAGGTGAAAACCATCTGATGGTACAGGGTTCAGGGTGGCAACCATGAAAGAATGGAGCGTGAATGTATTGCAGCGGATGAGACATAGGTGAATTCTCTTAGCGACTTCTCTTGAACATACCGGTGACACTGACAATGGATTGGTAGCGTTAACCCCAAAGATGGATGGTGTGACGGACCAATGGTAATATGACCGGTGAACGGAATAACCCAACCCGACTTGAATGGAGTGAAAGTGTCATGTTCAAGAGAAACTTGCTACCAATAAAGTTTCTTCAAGTTTTCTTCCCAATTTTCCCTAGTCATTGTTGACCAGTACCTCTTTATTTTTGTCAAGATTGAGGAGGATAACATATGCTTGTTCTATAATCCGCCCTT